>JAUZST010094153.1:0-19140 GCA_034779995.1 Parotocinclus haroldoi
TATATACACTACTCACAATAATTAGAGGATACTTCAAAATGAGATCTCCCATAACAGAACAGTGTATATATGTATATGCAGGGTACACAGATGGCTCAGGCACAAGTTCTTCTTGGTGATCTTCCCATGGGTAGAAAAACAATTTACTTCAGTAATTCACATTCAGCCTCAGTGAATTTGACTCATGAACAGCCATGCCGTTTGGCACGTTTAAGTCCCCGGGGCCAAACAACACGCTTCTGATCTGCTATTTTTCCTGATGTGCCAGTCACTAATGCGTTTCCACACTGCTTTTACAGCGACAACGTACATGGCTGTAATAACCAGGAGTGGTAGACACCCCTAGGGAAGAACCTGCTGACATGAACAGACTGCCATGTTAATTCTTGTGCAACAAACTGTGTATTCTGTGCTCATGCTGCTGAATGGTTCAAGAAGGGAGTTGTGGATTAAAAATTGAAACAACATGTAAAATGAGGCACGCATAGCTCACGGTGAATTTTATACACCTAACATAAATGTATTTTATGCACTTAAGCCAAGCAGACCCTCCAAACCAAACCAAGTCAAGCCAAGTGAAGTCTTTTGTTCTAAACTATTTTTCCCCCTAAATGCTTACAGATAACATACTTGATGACAGTCAGCACTAACAAATTATTAATGCTTAAAACTTGGAGGTGGAAACTCACATACCTCTGAATGGGCCAGATTTTGACATTTACCAAGTTTTCCTAGGGCAGTGGTTTAATAATGAGACGGCCTGGGGAAAAGCAGAGCTTAATGAGCCAGTGAGTTAGAGCGGAATAATGGCCTTTAACATGAAGTGGAGTTGATGACCCTCTTGAATAAAAATAATGATCATAGAGGACTGCAAAGGCTGAATATCATACTCAAACCACTCTTACACTATGGTCAGACATTTTCAGGGTTATATTATTATTTACTCTGAGCTGGCCTTCTTCTAGACTTTGCACCCATGTGCACTTTGGGAGCAGTGGTAGCTCAGTGATCCAGGTTATATTATATGAATGCAAAGGTTGCAGGCATCCCATCGACAGAGCTGAATTTCATACCTCATTAAACTTAGAAGAAGCAGTAAAGCATGTAATAATCAGCAGGCCTTCCAAATTTAAACTGAGCCAAGTTTGATTTTAATCTAAAAATGAGACACCAGACATAGTGACCTTAATTGGAATGGTTTGCGTGGAGCCAACAAGGATATTCCAAAAAAAGAACTAGTAATGTAGGAAAAACCTCTTTTGTGCTGCAACTGAAATTATCCTTAACAGGAATTAGGTTTATGGCCGATGCAAAAATGACAGAGCCAAAGAGAGGGCATGTATGCGCACCACTGGTCCAGAGTCTCTATTTACTGTTATTAGAGCTTTTATATAGGATGCATCTTTATACACAAGATATATAGCCCTGAATGAAAATAACTTATTAATAAATGCTGACAAATGGCACAACAGAAGTATCCATGGTTACACTATTATACTGTTCACAAAGATTAAGGGATATTTCTAATGAATAAAGAAGCGAAAAAAAGGAATTTGATTTTATTTCATTCAACAAGATCATCAAAATAGGAAATGAAAAGTCAAAGGAAGTTGTTTGATTATGCAAATGAGATGCAAGCTCAATCATGGTAATTAAGTAGCAAGTGACATTTTAAAGAGGGTGAACAGAGGCATGTCAAGCTGGACGAGAGTGCCCCCACACTGACTGTTCAGCACTATCTTGATATTGCAGTGCTTTGTAGCGTACACTATGCAGAATCGATTATGTCTGCATAATAAGGTATTGTGTGTATTTTTTGAGAACCTTTGAGTAGTTCTATGACAGTTTTGCACGTGTCTAGAGGAATTGCACAGCTGGAAACACCTGTCTGCTGCAAAACTTCAGCTTGGGAAATACATTTCCCATGCAAGATAATCACCATGTTTTTTGTTGCTGAACTCACGCTTTCCGGGATGTAGAATTTTAAAGTTAAAGCGCCGTAATGATCAGTCTTACCTTTTATGACATTTTTAAACCCAGACACAACCTCAGACTGGCCAGGACCTTGATGACATTGATCCATATTCAGTGGTTTTTGCAGATGAGTGAGGGAAAGTTTGAGAATGTGAACGTTCATTTTGAGATTGTAATACAGAAAGATGCATTAGGATGCATTAGCTACAAAAAATATCCTAAAACACGATATGTGCTGACTCTATTGGCTATAGTATGTTAATTCCTTGTTTTTTAATATTTAATTGTCATTCAATACAGCACTTTGAACTGATTTTATATTTTAAAAAAGCGCCATATAATATATAGACTATTGTTATTATTAATGTGTAGATTTGGCGGTTGCCAGGAGTTACCTGATTAAAGAGCCAGGACAGCTTCATTTGCTTGTTTGCAGCATAGCTGCACTCCAGCAGACGCGGGCGTCCGTTCACGTCCACCAGGCACTTGTTATCGTTGTCGTCGATGGTTGGACTCAACACGCCCACGCGTAACTGGTTTGAACTTGTGTAATATACATTCTGTAATGACAGAGGAAACCATGGTTTAATTAGCTTTTCCAGAATTAGGCATAGATGAATAGTAATTGCTTGCATTGATTAATTTTATATGCTTAGACAAGGAAACAGGAGCTATAAAGGAGCTATACAGAGGGAGTGGTAATCACAGTAATAACCACCTCATGACCTAAAACATTTGTTGTCCAGTGGAATTCACAGTGTGCAGGTTAGCGTGTACCCTGAACGTGGCACCAGTCCACCAAAGGTTGGGATCAGTGTTGCAATTCTGGGGATTATTCCCTCAGACAGAGCAAATCATGCCAGTGCTGTGTCAGTGATTTAGCCTTTATCAGAATACTGTGGATTTGTTGAAGATCAATGATCTTTAGCTTGCACCAAACTATAAGAAATGCTTAGGTATGCTTTCAAAAGTCAGACGAAGCACAGTTCCCTGACCAGGGAAGGCTCTCTGCTTGACGCATCCGAGTCAATATTGATCTTGTTGTCTCCAGAAGTTGAACACAGCTGTCATTTTTTACCCATGTGCCTTTTTTTAAGCAACTAACTTGTGAGTGTTAACATCTGAGAAGGCAGCGTGGGCTGAAACAGTGGGTAGGGTTGCTACCTCCAGAGTCTCTCAGTTCAAGTCTGAAGTCTAATTACTAACTTTATCCTGATCGCCTGTAGCAGTGGGATCACTGGGGACCAGGCAGGAATACACCACTCTAGATACACACATTCACACCTAGGGGTGATTTAGAGAAGTCAGTCTTTCTCTAGTCATGTTTTGCTAGAAATCCCACAGGGTCTGGGGGTAAAAATTATTACATTCTCACCCTCATATAGTTTTCATTTCAGTGTACAGTTAATATTCAGAAAATGTGTGTAGAGCAATACTGTTCAGTGGTAGCTCAATCACCAAAATGATTTGCGAATTAAAGTGCTTGCATGTTCCAGAAGCCACGAATGTCACACTGCAGTTACATTTTGTTTTGGTACGGTAGCTTTATATGAATTTGAAAAAGCATGACCATGTTTTTCCACACCCTGAAGGATAAATTGCTTCTGTTCCATTCTGTCCTTTTGGTTGCTCAGTATTGCAGTGAATGTCAACATAAGTGCAGCACCCTGTTCCACAGTGTCTAAGCTGTTTTAGTTCCTCATCTAATTTTATGCAGGTTGGACAGTTATCATAGCCTCAAAGCCAGCACCATTTCACATTCTTTTATTAGCTTCATGAACTTTTTTGGCATAACTAAGCTGCTGTGAGTCACTTTTTAGACAAGTTATATTGTGATGATTTAAAAAACAAAAGGTAAGTGATTAAGTACGTTTTTTCCATATATCTTACTGGCACTTTAACACGCATCCGGTGAACAGATTTCCATCATTCGGATTCCTCTGACAAGGAAATAAGGGATGCAGAATGGAAGTAAATGGGTTAAAACAAAAGACTGTGCACTGATGTGTTCAATATTTGCTTCAGGAAATTCTTTTGTGCCCACTGTGTCATATGCTGCTGTACAGGAAAGAAATGCTTCAACATCCATATGAAATGCAGCTTCCTATCTGCCGAGAGGAGAGATAAAAGCTGCTCATATTACATTCAGGTGTACATCTGACAGCCAAAGGCAGTGCGTTTAGCAAAGATAAAAATGCATAAATCAATCAACATCAGGTGTTCACTGTGCAGATGAAATGTATTTCGTAAAGCCTGGATCTCAGGATGACAAGTACAGCACACGAATCATAAACGCTAAGCACAAACGTTTTGATTAGTGCATAAGCTGTAAGCATATCTATAAGGGAGCAAACTGTGGGAAGGTGGTGATTTCACTGGTCCAGACTTAACTCAACTACTTGCATTTTTATCGATTAACTCATATCTGTCAAATACGGTCAAACCAAAATATCAGAAAGTTTTATTAAACATACAGATTTATTACACACATGCAATGTCAGATGGAATGTTTACCTGGTGCTGCACTCTTTATAGCAGTAAGGTCAAGGGTGGGTTAGGCACTGGACATTGCACCTCATATGAACATCCTCATATAGATTAAAATATTACATTCTCAGTAAACTTGTTTTCTCCTATTTAATATCACATTCTTAACACTCACACTGTCTTTTTACGTTTTATTGCCTTGTTTTCGGCGTGGGTTCGTACGGTCTGTGTACAGGATCTAAACCTGATTTTCATTATTGATCGGTGGAAAGATGGGGAAGAACTCATAAAAATTTTCCAACGGCTCTGACTCATACCTGTGCTCACAATGGTCCTTGTTGTCAATATAGATCAGACGCACACTCATTCAACAATGGGAGCAAGACCAAGTACTTGGACTCTGGCACATCCTCATTAATGCCTCATGGTACTTTTTAAGGCAACAAGCCTAAATATACACTGCTTACAAAAATATATGATATTACATTATGGGATATTTCATTTTGGGGTATCCCCTAATTTTTGTAAGCAGTATACTGTGAAATACGGTTAATTGGACCACTGGTTAATGGGACCAGCTGCTTATTCGGACCAAATCCTAAAGTACCGAAACAAATCCTATTATACATGTGTAATTTTATTCGTTTATTTTGACCTAAATTTTGCATAATCGGACGTGAGAAGCGAATACGAAAAAGAAGCCACAAGTCTCCACCTAGCGGATGCAAAGCAGATCAACGATTTATGGGAAGATTTTTGGGATCCCCGGTAGAATTTATGCTTATATCAAAGGTCAGGAAATCCGAAAAGTTGTGTTGACAAGAGCAAAACCAGCAGGAGGTGACCACGCCCACCACTTTCTTGATTTTGTTCAAGTGCAGTCCGTCAAAAGAACCTGTAACGTGTAAGGCATGTTCGTTTAATCAGACCAGCCAGTTATTAGGACCAAAACCATCTTGTCCCGATGTGGTCCCATTAACCAGATCGAAAATAAACCAATTATATATTGATATGCATGTAAGATTTGTTTTCAGTGGATGAGCTGCTGTTTTATCAATGGACCAATGGAGTTTCTAACAAAAAGTACTTTCATTATATCTATACTTTGTCAATTAATGGTCATGCTAGCCTTTCTTTTACATATTGGAACTCAAAACCCATTGCTCAGAATATATACCAATTACTCCTCTTGTTCACATTTCACCTTTGCATGGTCAAATTAACATATATGGGTTTTTGGTCTTTAGTAATCACTCAAACAACATTAACAATACACATCTTCATATTTAGAATTAAAGTGGCTTAAAGGTAAGAGCCAGTTGCAAGAAACAAGTTCTTTAGATCGTGAGTCAAAACCACAAGCTGGGATTTTAATGAAAAATAGTCAGTCAAACTAGTCAGTTTTAGATTATTTTAATCTTAAAGGCATTATGTCTCTTTCTGGGGTCAAACGAGTTCAAACTGATGACCATTTCAAAGGTTCTTGCATTAATTAAATATTAAGTATACACTGCTCACAAAAAATAGGGGATATTTCAGAATGAATACAAAGAGGATCCCACAAGAACTGCTGGACAATGGTATCCCGTTCATGCCCCATCACTGTCAGAGTGTTTCGACTGGACAGCCAGTGTTTCACTCTCATCCAGTTTAACATGCCTCTGTTCACCCGCATGAATTTGTGTTCATGCTTTTGCATCTAATTTGCGTAATCGAAAAACTTTCTTGGATTTTGCATTTGCGTATCTGATGATCTTTTTATCATCATCATTTAATGAAATAAAATCAAATGCTTCTTTTTTAATTGCTTCATATGCATTTATAATTTTTGCGAGCAGTGTGTAGTTCCCTCTGGAATAAGTCCTCTATCCCATCCAGCTTGTCATGTTTAGGAATACACAAAACTACACTGTCTCACTGCCTTCTGTCTGACACTATATAAACAGGATTTAGTACCATTCATTGAAATAGATTATGATTTATAAGTGAAATGCTATCGCTACAATTCTATTACTCACAAGGTCATTCTTTAGCTAGGCTATAACAGGTGAAATTTACAGTGTGCCAAATACATTAACGATATATAATAGGGTCAAAGAAGGCAAAATCTGCATTTATTAAACCTGTGAATAAATTAAAATCAAATAAGTTGGTAAGAGCTTGAAGGAAATCTTGAGACCTAAGCTTATTGGCATGCTGTTCTCATCTGATACAGTCACGCTGCAGTGACGGTGGAGCCTCAGGGTTCTGCTTCATTATCTAGCATTATTTAAAATTGATATGCTGTGTGTGTGTGTGTGTTGGGGGCTTTGCAATTCTTCAGCTCTCCATGCACAAAATGTGGCTATAGAAATGTGAATCACTGTCCTTATCACAAAAAGGTCACTTCTTCTCATTTTTCGTGTGAATGCACCCCGGCAGTAAAAGTCATCAGGTCTGCAAAAGTGATTAAAGGTTGGCCAAAGCCTCTGACTTCAATGAACCAAGGTCAGGAACTATCTTGAGTGAGCTGCATTAGATTGAGTCAGAGTAATGCGAAACAGAAGGGCCAGGTTTGGTGCTCAGTAGGGTTAATTGGTGCCACTCAATTCTTTACTCAATACCCAAATAGTATTTCCAGTGTAAATATTTAATGGGTGCCCTCAGGAAGTGTGCATATCTATGAGCGTAGAATTGATTGAAACGCTAAACCCCTATGTGCTGGAGTCAGAGTAACACAGGATTTCGCTGACTGAAGTTTGTGCTGCTTCATTCATGGAGTTACCTGTAGTCAATATCTACTATCAGAGCTTTACCAAATGACCTCTGTGTGCTTCTCTGTAAACAGTGAATACTGTACCTGTAAGCTGAATAGACCAGCATATGTATATCCTACATATATCCTACATATACATATGCATCTTTTAATTTGCACTTTAAATATTGACGCTTATCTCAGTACAGGAAATCTGGTTGGTAAAATGTTAACACTGCAATGAAGATTGGATAGAGGCTGAAAATTTCCTGAAGAGCTCCTTCATGGCTACACCTCATTTGAAGTGCAATAGAGAGAAATTCAGTCTCATTTGCCTTTTCAGAAAGCCATCTGAAAATGGCCTCCAGCTGCGATCCCTCCTGTAGGCTGCTTAACCGGATGGCAGGCAAGTGCAGCTGAAGTACAATGATGCATTACAGGGAAGCGTTTAGATTTAAAGGACAAACCGTCTTCTGGTGTGTGTGTATGACTGTGTGGGTGCCCTGTGATGGATTGGTGGCCTGTCTAAGGTCTTTCCTGCCTTGCGCCTTGTTCCACTGTCTAGTCATGCTTTCCCATGACTCTGATTGAATGAAGGAAATCTGTCTTGTAAATGCGCCATGGAATAGTGGTCATTTGTATTACGATTCTATATGTGACGATTATTATTAGGTAGGCAAATGTTAATGGCAACGGTACCACTGCCACCTGTGTTTGTGTGTGTGTGTGTGTGTGTGTGTGTGGGAGAGAGAGAGAGAGAGAGAGAGAGAGAGAGAGAGAGATTGGCATAGTTGGCATTTTCCTTTAAACATCTTCCCATTAGCTTGCCTTTGCATGGAATATAAATATAAAATATAACAGCTTTATTTATGTATTAATCCCTGGCCAGGACTGTGGTGGACTCCAGTGCCTATCCTTGGACTTGAGAGGTGGAGGTGAGTGGGTGAAGGGGGTGCCAGTCCATCACTAGACGGGGGCAAGACCAGTGCACCACCAGAGCACAATATATTTTATGTAAGATTTAAAATGTTCTTTATATTTTGTTAATCACATATTTACCACTTGCCCCTGGTAATCACTTCATCGAATTGATCTATTGCTTTAACACCTACAAAGTGTGTTGACTGTTTGAGAGAAACCTGCAGTAAAGTAGAGCAGTGCGTTATTTTGGTTAATGATTTGGAAACAGTACTCAACAGCGGTAATTATGTGTTTCAAAACAAACAAACAGGTAATATAAAATGACTGGAAAGGGTGATGGAAAACAGGAGGCAAGACACAGAGGTCTCTTTGCTGGGCTGGCCTGTGGACAAACAGTGCTCTCATCTATTCCAGCTCTGCTGTTTTTGCAACTAATCAAAACCGAGTCTGTGTCAGAAGGATGGTGGACACAGGGGCTGCCATCATGGCTGTTCACTCTAAATGAGGACATGCTGAGAATAAATGTGCAGGAAACAATTCAGAATGATTAGTCTTAATTACAATCAATTTTACTTCCCAGCTGGGTGTTGCTCGGAGTTGTAAGTATTTTTGGAGAAAAACTTTCTCCTTCTGATTCCTTTCCAGCTGATGCCATGCTTGTAGCCAGGGACGAGAACAGGTACCTTGTTGTTGCTTTATTAGAGGACCTGGTGCAAAAGTGGATTGTGGATACACTGACAAGATAGAACTGGGTGTAAGTGGACAGATGCTAACAGGTTAGGCTAACACAATATATAAAAAATACAGAGGCAGCACGCCAGGCTAACACGAAGTGAAAACAGAAAAAAGCTAACAGTCTAGGCTAGAAGAGAGAACAGTACAGTACAGAGAACCACTTGTAAAGCACCACAGAACCAACATGCTGTGTAATAAAACAAGACAGAGCTGCCAAATTTGCAGTAAATTATCTGCTTTAAATGTAAAACCACAGGAACCACACAGTTAACCTTACAAAAAAAAACTATCAAACAACAACACAGTATAACAAATACATTAGCACAGCATCAGGACCGTTTTCTGGAATATTAGTGATCTTTCCAAGGTCATTTGCAAATCAGGGTGATGAATGGGAGGAAAAGGGAATTCTGTTTTTTAGTGGGGCATGATCATTAAGGGTACCAAATAATGGTGTAATGGTGGGAAATCATAGTACCCCCTAAGACAAGAAAGTTCAAAGAAATACAAGTAGAAGTCTAAAAAAACGGGAAAACAAGCGTGGATCAACACATTTAATAAATGAGTTGTTTATCCATCAATCTATGTACAAAGGTATTGAATTAGTTTATGGACCCAGCAAATCCAAAGTTTGACCTTGTAAGCGAGTGGGAATATGCTGGAAAAACTTAAATGATCCAAAACAGACAAAAACCCAGTAACAAGTGAGTAGTTTGGCATGTATGGTAAAATCAAGAATCAAGAATGAGCAGTTAATGAAGCATGACATATTAGCTAGATTAGTAATAGTCGAAGTAGTATTAGTATTAGAAGTCCAGTCGTGAAATTTCCTCGCTACTAAATATTCCACAATCAGCTGTCAGTGGTATTTTAACAAAGTTAAAGCAACTCAGTCATGGATTGGTAGGCAACGTAAAATGGCAGAGTGGGGTCAAGTGATGCAGAGGTGCACAGAGCACTTTCTGGGATCGCTACAAATGTCCAAACAAAACAAAATAACTTCGTGTGGCTTTTAGATTAGATTAAAAACAGTGAGCATCATGGAGAAGGTTTCCATGGTCAAGCAGGTGGATCCAAGCCTTTAATCACCAATCACAATGCACAGTGTCGGGTGCAACAGTATAAAGCATGCCGCCACTGGACTCTGGAGCAGGGGAGACGCCTTCTCTGGAGTGACTAATCACGCTTCTCCATCTGGCAATCTGCTTGACGGGTCTGGGTTGGGAAGTTTCCAAGCAGTTGCCAGGAGAAACTGTACTTGTCTGACTGCATTATTTCAAGTGTAAAGTTTGGAATGAATTAGAGCAGAGACTGTAAGCCAGGCCTTCTCATTCAACATTAATGCCTGACCTCACAAATGCACTTGTGCTAGAATGCAAACAAACATACTACTAAACCTTGTGAAAGGCTTTCCCCTCAGCATTGAATAATACAGTTTAAGTACAGGTTTTGGCCATTTTAGGACCATTACATTAATGACAGTTCTCCGTAATGACCTAGGTCTTAACAACTATAATTTGTGTGTGTTTGTGTAACTATCTTACCGTGACATTTTACTATTAGTAAAAAGTTGTAAATTGTGTTCTCAAGTGTATGTCTCTGTCCTATTGTAGGTAGTACTCCTTTGTTTGCCCTCCCCACTACCTGTATATTCTCTTTAACGTATGACTATATAAACTGTTTCACATTCACTCACTGAGTCTCTGGTTCATTTGGATGATTCATCTTCATGTTTTTGAGGATGATTAGGTCATTACACAATGAACCTTTGTTGATTATGGAGCTATGGGTAGTTAAGGAGTGCTAAATTAGTATGCTATACCTTTCACGATTCATTAATTCAAGTGATGGCAAAACATTTTCACATAGCGCTGATTTATTATGACAGACTGAACATCAGAGTTCCTGTAAATATGTGATTTTCCTTCCTGAGCCATTTGCATTTCTGAATCTCAGCGGTGTACCGTCGGGGGAGTCTTCTGCCGTGACAGCTCAGTGTGTACGAGCGGAGAACTCAGTCTGCTTGGAAAAAAGTGGCTTAACTCTAGATGTGTGCCTCTTGGTGTGTATCTCCATGTGTGTGAGAGAGAGAACATCTGCTTATCAGACTGCCACAGCCGCTCTCTCTCTTTCTCTCTCTCTCTCTTTCTCTCTCCCTCTTATCGTCACAATACTGAATTCACACTGCTGTTGAAAAGTAAAAATGGACTCTATGACCATGACCAACATCACAATGCAAACACCATGAGCTCGTTAGGACCCAACCCTGAGCAGTGTGCTTTGCGATAAAGTGCGTCTCTCTGCAGTGAGAAATGCTGCTCCTCAGCGGCACAGGATTTATTTGTTCTGACAGAAGACTTGACATAATCCTAATGCAGAATGTGTTTGTATTTTCCGTAAATGTGCAATGGTAATGCGCTCAGTGGGAGAGACAGGAACTTGGGCTTAGTTCTGCAGGGTGAAGGATTCATAGACATTTCCATGATTGCTTCTGAGAGCTGATGGGAGATGATAGAAAATGGTGCACTTAACTGCACAATAAATTGTTCACTTTGACAGCATTCCAGCCATCATCTTTCGCTGAACAATTTAATAGGATGCGATGCATTTTAAACGGCATTTCAGTCAGGCCAAGCCACTTAGCACAAAAAAAGCACCGTAATTCAAGTCAACTGAAAATTTGAACTCTGAAGTTGAATAGCTCTAAACTGCATTACTTAAAAAAGTTCACTGTGGCTTTCTGAGGTTTTATTACGGTACTTCATTTTGACTTGAGCTCTATTTATTTATTTACAATAAATAACAAATCATTTAAACACGAGTATCTCCCACAAGCACCAAATGACAAGGCATCTCAACATTGTATATGTCACACCTATCACCATGTGCACCTTCACCATCTTTCTGATTTCACACACCTGGGACTCATTTACAGTCATCATTACTCGCAATATATATTCCACTCACCACCAACTTGGCCATCCTCGTTTGTGACGCAAATTCATTCCAGTTTGTTCATCGTTTACCGTATTTGATCCTCGCTTCGTTCCTTGACTTCGTCCTTCGCCATTTCCTCCTGGTATTGTATGCTTTGTGTGTTTTTTACCCCGGACTGTTCGACCCTGATTTTTCCTGCCATTTTTGTAATAAACGCCTGTAACCCTGCGCTTGACTCCGTCATTTTTAGCGATCGTTACAGTGTAAGATACACTACATAGACGAAAAATTGTTGACAACTGAAAATGGCATCCATTAGTATGTCCCTATTTGCTGCTATTCCAATAAATCATGACTGGAACATGACTTTTAGGTCAGGCACATACGTTGAACTGTAAGAATTGGCTCAGTGTCTGTTGAAGTTAAACTCTGTGCAACCTGGTCAAGTTCTCTATTACGTTTGGCAAAGCATTTCTTTTATCTAGGCATTCTCTTAGGAGGGAACATATTTTGAACAGAGTTAGTAACCTATGAAAAAGTCATTGAGAGTCTATGCCTGTATGTATCATATTATAAAAGTGAAATAACAACGATCGCTAATTAGATGGTGTCCACATACTTTTGCCATATATTATTATACAGTGCTAGAAAAGCACTATAAATTATGTATACATGTTTCTGAGATTAATACAACTCAAGCCTGCTTAGCTTAAAGTTCAAACAGTTATGTAGATAATCGCTCTGTTGGCATGTATTTTTGGAGTTGATCCAGTTTATTATAAAGAATGCAATTGGCTAAAAAAGCACTCTTCCAAAGTATATATGTTTATAAATATTTAAATGTATATATAAATATTTACAATATAATATGGAAATGATTCTTTCTAGGATTGTTACCATTTTTTGTTACATTTTGTAACATAAGCAGATTTCTTTTATTTGACAATGGCTGCCAAAACGTATACATAGTACATACTGTATATGCTCAGTTGTATCTTATGTTATGGGACTTACTGTTTCTTAGACCAGTAGAATGATCAATACTACATCCAGGGCTCACGGTTCAGAGGCCTCCCTGCTGAAAGAAATAAAATAACTGTTGCTGTTACAGTTTGCGTTCGTCATCCTCTAATTCTATTTTAATCAGTGGACGCTGCCTACAGGATGCTGGTTGAACATTTTTAGCTGGTGGATTATTTTCAGTCCTCCAGAAACACTGAGGTGTTTAATACTCCAGTAGCACTGCGGTGTCTGATCCACTCATACTAGCACAACATACAGTAACATACTGGAACGTACCAAGAATGAGCCACCACCATAATAGTACCTGATCTGTGGTGGTCATGTGGGGTGACCATTAGGGTACAGGGTAAAGGAGACAAACAAAGTATGTAGAGAAATAGATGGACTACAGTCTGTAATTATATAACTACAAATTGCAATGACCACTAAAAGTTAAATAAAGAATAAGCGGAATATAAATGAAAATTAGAGAAAGCCCAATGTGTTTATATCCATCTATCCATCCGTTATATTCCGCTTAATCATACAGGGTCGCAGGCCAGTCGGTTCCCACCGGGCAACTCTTGGCTCAAGCGCAGGAACAACCCTAGGCGGGGCGCATATAGCACTGAAATAAGCTGCATATAGCACTGAATTTAATATGGGAGTGTATGGTAAATTCCTACATGGTATTAATTGAAGGCATGTTTCCCTGCACTGAAACTGCATAATTAGCAAAGAAATGTTACTATAGCTAAAAATTTAAACAAAGAAGAATTACCTGCAATCACCCATGCCACTGGAGAGGTTATGTGGGATTGTAAAGCTAGCTTGCAAACATTGATTCCACAATGAACTATGTGAGTATGTGATTATGAGTTTGCCAGGAGGAAGGTCTTAAATGTCTCACTATAGACAGTGAGAGAGTAGTTTTCTTTTATGCTAGTTTAAAAATAATTAGACATAAGTATATGCAAAAATAGGGTGCATGGTGCTAATTCATATTAGTTATAGTAAAGTGATTAGTAAAGAGATCGTAACTTCATGATATGCTTTGTACTGGCACTCAGGTGGTGATTAACATTTAAAATAAAAAAAATAGTTCATTTATACTTCCTCTTCTACATTACAGTGCTTGTTTTTCCTACTTCAGCTCTTAAAAGGTTTTTTTTGTATGATGTGTTTGGGATATCTATTTATACTAGTATGAGCTAATGTCTACCAAGAAGAATACAAGACACTTCTGTAAGGTGGCCTGGGTAAGGGCGTGTGCTAAATGCTGTAAATGCAGTGTAAATTCACTACACGTCTTAAACTCAGCTGCTTGGTTGACTCACACTGGGGCTTCTTTAACCTGTCATAGAGCTTTATATATTTATCATCCATGTCTCCTGTATTTCAGTGGACTCCAGCACTTGGATTTGCTTTTTAAAGTTTAAAAGGGATCTGTCTTGCCAGAATACTAACAGGTGAAACAAGTTTTTCTCATCAATGCGATATTTGCTCTGTTGCTGCATATAATTCACTCAGGCATCTCATGCTTTATTTAAAAGTGTTGTGTTCATGTTTGATAGATTAAAGAGCATTTTTGTCTCTCTGAGACAAGTTCATTTCTGCCTGCTGGCAGTCCCCCAGTACCATGACAAATGTAGATGTCTTTACCTTGGAAACATTTGGGATGGCCCTGTTCTCTTTTGGCCACATGTCTATTGGAAACAAATTGAAAAGTAACTCATTATACCACAGCACACTCTTTTCAGTAGTGGTGGAAATTCACCTTCAACATGGAAATACACTTATTTTTTTTCTTTATTTATTAATTCACATTTGGCTCATTGATTCCATTTTAAACACGAGCTCTTGAATTATTCAGTTTTCTCAAGATAAAGATCTCACAGGTCCAACATTGCATTATTTAATTATAGGAAGCATTCTATTATAGTTTATAAAACGGAGAAAACGTGTCTAATCTTAAACTCTTTCAATGCATCCTGAGGCCTGCAGGTCTAATCTTGCTGGTCTTCGCTCAAAGACACTACTCACTGCACGTTCATTGCACTGCACGTTTTCCCTGACACATTAGTCATAATTTATCCCGGGATCATTAAGTTAACTCAAGAATCAACCAATGATCATTCTGTATGAGACCTGGAACATGAAAGGTTGAATTTAATTCCCCTACTATCACATTACTTTGTCTCAGGCCAGCTCAGATGAGTTCAAGCCACTTGCTTTTCTAAATGTTGTTGATTTATGGCTTCCACTTTGGCTAACAATAACTGTTTTAACTTGCAATTGTAGATGCCAAGACAAACTGTGTTCACCGACAGTGGTTTTTTTAAGCATTCCTGAGTCCATGTGGTTTTATCTTCAATAGAGACATACCAGGTTTTAATGCAGTGCTGTCTAAATCTAAATTGTGTGCAGACGATACGTAAATGCATGAGAGACAGCAGTAAAAAAGACCAGTGGCTACCATCTACACCTCATCCCTAATGAGAATAATATAATTGGCCTGAACGTTGATCAGTTTATATACAATTATAAGTGAGAGAGAATATATAGGTTTACATTTATGGTATTTAGCACACACCCTTATCCAGAGCAACTTACAACTCATACAATCAATGGCAGAGGTGGGATTTGAACCTGGGCCAGAGTCCAGTACCTTAACCACTCGGCTATCGCAGTCCCAGGCTGCTAGGTTGTTTAGGGGGCAAACAAACAAGTATTACTTATGGGCACGTAGACTAGGACAGGTATATACACACAAATAAGTGTGACAAATAAGTAGCGGAATGTCAAACACAAAAGTCTCTAAACGCATGAGCTAACAAGCAAGCAAGTACGTGACAAGTAAACACACACACAAATTATGGACTTCTGCTCTAACTCTCGCCTCGTATTGTGAACACGGGCTTTATAGAGTCTAGACTAGATTCTAGACTAAGTAGCCAGAGACAGAGAAACTCCCTGATATAAGAAAGGGAACCTCCTGAGAAAACCCAGGCCTGAGCTGTCCTCATTTGGGTGAGACCAGACAGAACTACATTCTGTATCCGTGTCTAGCCTGAATACTGTGTATAACTAACAAGATGTTCCATGTAACATTACATGAATAAGACATAATAGAGAGGAACACTGTTTGTTCAAGTTCTTATGGATTTTGCAACAATTCGAGCTTACCTTCCCTCAGGACACAGTGTGTAGACAGGAATTTGGTCACTGGGTCTGTCATCTTAGTGATAACAGTGCATGGTGAATTTCCCATTGCTATTATTCATTTGCTTTATTTTATAGACATGTAGCATGGCCAGTGCTCTGTGTGACCTAGCAGATTGAAGGTCTGACCCTTTGGTGGTCAGGAATAATGAGACTCTAGTGCTGTGTGGGAAAGTGAAAGTGAGTTACATTTTCTATGATTGCACAGAGATGAAGAATATAGAACACCCTAGCACAAAAGGGCCATATTTTGTCATTGGGCACTCTCATACTAATCTGGAACTTGAATCAAAGCTTTAAAGAGCTTTCTCAGTCCTTAATTCACAACTGCTTGAATAGTAAGACTTGTTTGTAAACCGCTCTGGATACGAGTGTCTGCTAAATTATTAAACATAAGTCTGTACACCACTGTCCATTCCCGTTAAAGTTTTTTTTTATTGCTTAAAAGCCAAGAGTACAGGGATCTAGCAAACAAAGTATACCAAAAGCTAACAAAAACGATTACAGCTATTACTTTAATAGCTGTATGTTTTTACTTACAAGGTACAGTCCAAGCAATTACAGGCTTTGTTTAATAGTCTAGAAGTGTAAGCTTTGCCCATGAAAGAACCTGAACAGTGGATCGTCTGCTCAGTAGTCCAGTACCTTAACCATTATACCACCACAGTCCCAGTGATGCTAGCTAAGGAAAAAAAGAGGTGAATTTTTTTATGGGACACTTGGACAATTGGAAGAAGGTCATTTCACTACATGGGTTCAGTACAGTGACAGGATAAACTTGTTAACACCGTTATAAACCTTGATCTTTGTACCAAGTCCCTAACTACACGTTTTACATTTTGACCCAGTTTAGTATGGTTAGGAGAATTCAGGACAAAGGTAAGCATGTGTACTGAATAGGGTACCAGTTCATCAAAGGGCTGAGTAGGGGACACTTTTGCAACTCTAGTGCCTGATATCCTCATCTAACTTCCCCTAACTCAAGTATCACCCAGTTACGTCTGTATGCTTGAGCCCAACCCGGCTCAAAGGACTAAATTGATGGATTTGCGTATTAGACCACTGTTCCACCTGAAAACCACTACCAAAACAGAAATGGTTTAACCATTAATAATCATATTTTACCCCTTCACTGTTGAATGTACAGAAAGAGCAAATATGCTTAATATGGCCACATTATTTGTAGTTTTCATTCTTTTTCAGAACTTAATGTAAGCTGCATGTTTATTCACATCTATTTATAGAGACGAAGACCACCCAAAACCTTTTATAGCCTGTGTGTTTTTGACAGTGATGCATGAGTCAGCCTTCCCAGAACAAATCATATTTACTGCAGGCATTATGTAGAGTAGAGCTTTATACAAAGCAACATGTTCAGATATGAACAGCGGTAAAATATCTTTAGTGCAGGTAAAACGGATGGGGAGCATTAAAGCAGCAGAGATCCCCTTCTCAGTTTATAAAAAAAAAAAACATTTAATATTAAATATTAAGGTCTATAAAAATATAATTATACAAAAATATATTTATTACATACACTACAGCATCACATGAACTTCCGTGTGTTATAAGGATGGATGAGAAAGGAGTTGACGAGTTTTTCTTTCAGTGCCCCATTGTGATGTTTTGCTTCTCTTTCTGTAATAGACGTCTGGTTATTATGGTTTATTGTCAGAGTTTTGGGGTTTTTTGGAGGAGTTTTTTTTGTCTATGGACTACCTGAACTGCCATATCATTTATTGTTGCTTTAACATGTTGACTTAAATGCAGCGACATTTTTAAATTACTTGTTACTTGGGGCACACATAGCATAACAGTAAATAATTGTTATAAATTGCATTCATTTTGTTTATGCAAAGGTAACTTATTTAAATAGATAGCTTTAGTGGTGTAATATGTACTTTTCATGTTTAAAAGTTGCCATTACCATGTCTGACCGTGGTTGATGTTTTCCTTTGGGATTTGCAGGAATAAATCAAAAACTACTGTCCCATGATGATAAGCTGACCATGCCAAGATGCAGATGCAGGGCAAAACCAAGATAGTGCCACCATCGTGTTTCACAGATGGTATATGTTTTTATGCTGACATTCAGTGTATTAATTTCTCCAGATATAAAGATTTCTAACAACCTACTGGATAGATTTGATGGGCAGTAGTGTTCTTTTTAGAATCTGGTGTCTTCCCCTTACAGCCCTCCCATACACACATTGTCGTTCAGTGTTCTCCTGATGGTGGACTTTAATATTAGCAAATGTAAGAAAAGTCTTTAGCTGTTTGGTAATTACCATGGAAGCCATTATCTGCTGAATACTGTAGAACCTGTAGGAGTTGAGCTGATGAGTGACATCATTGGAGCATCATTCCTGCAGTCCAGACCTGTCTCCCATTGCAGATGTGTGACGCATTATGAAGCACAAAATATGCCAACGGAGACCCCGAACTGTTGAGCAACTGAAGTTGTACATCAAACAAAAATGGGAAAGAATTTCACCTACAAAACTTCAAAAAATAGTGTTGTTAGGAAAGGAAAGGTGATGTAGTGCAGTGGTAAACATGCCAGCTTCTCTGGAACGTGTTTCAGACATAAAATTCAAAATTAGTGAATTTTTGTAAAAACAATAAAGTCTATCCATTTGAACGATGCATATCGTGTCTTTGTTGTGCATTCAACTAAATATGGGTTGTAAAGGATTTGAAAATCATTATGTTGTGGTTTTATTCATATTTTAAACCATGACTCAACTTCATTGAAATGAAAGAAGGTACTCAATGGTGGGCTAGTGAATTGGCACTAGATTACCTCCAGCACTTGACAAAATTATATAAACATCTTGATTTATAAAATATTGGAACAGACGTTGCAATTTTAAGTCTCCTTTGGCTTCCATATTATACTGTTTTTTCATTATGTGTTTGTTGTCTTCATTTAGTTTTGATTTTCATTCAGTGTGTGTATGTGTGTTTCCAACAATGTACAGCTACAACCCCATGGGCTATGGGGAAAAGGTATATATATTATATATTATATTATATTATATATTATATATTATATACATATATATAATGTGATTATTGTAAGGGTGTTAAAGACGTGCTGTTTGTTGTTAAGTATCTCTCTCTCTCTC
>JAUZST010094174.1:0-19138 GCA_034779995.1 Parotocinclus haroldoi
CCTCCCGCTGGTTTTGCTCTTGTCAGCACAACTTTTCGGATTTCCTGACCTTTGATAAAAGCATCAATTCTCCCGGGATCCCAAAAATCCTTCCATATCTCGCTGACCCGCTTTGTATCCGCTAGGTGGCAACTTGTAGCTTCTTTTTCTTATTCGCTTCTCACATTCTTTGGTCCGATTAAGAGGAATTTTGGTTCAAATAAGCGAATAAAATTATATACATATATAATAGGATTTGTTTCGGTAGTTTAGGATTTGGTCTGAATAAGCGGCTGGTCCCATTGACCGGATTCGACTGTAGTATTGTTTTAGCAATGGTATAATGACCATATATAATCATTTCTCAGTCTCTTTGTTAGAATACAACCAGAAAACACAGGACATTTGTATTCAGTATTAACAAGCTGAGAAAAAAAAGTAGAACAGGTTCTAAAGGCTACACTGACAAGTAGGTCCCCTTACACTTGAGCAATAACAGTGTTTGGCAGCTTCAACAGGATACCTACTTGACCCTTTTACGAAGGGCTTAATCAGGAATGGTGTTTTTGGAAGGGTAGAATCAAAGAAACCATTTTTCAGAAGGACAACAGAGGGAAACTATATGCTAAAGCTCACAAATGATAATCAGTGGAATAGAGTACTATGCGGTGATGAACCCAACTTTGAAAATTATGGGTCCAATCATCGAAAATATGTTACATGTGGTCACAATACCATTTCTAAAACAACAAATCTAAAGTACTGATCTATGTTACACACACTAAGCTAAAATATTCTGACCAAAAAGTCTTTGGTAGGAATCGACTCTAATGCTTGAAAGCTTAATTTTACACTCTGTATACTTATAATTACACAACTCATGTTATGTATCTGAACTATATCATGGTCTCATGAATTAATTATATATGTTATATCTTTTACAGTATAAGCAAGTGGAGCAGTACATGTCCTTTCATAAGTTGCCTGCTGATTTGAGACAGAGAATTCATGACTATTACGAGCATCGTTTCCAGGGCAAGATGTTCGATGAGGACAGTATTCTAGGAGAACTTAGTGACCCCCTTAAAGAGGTCTCTCTTACTTATTATTTAGCATATCTGTTGTATTGGGCTCTATTTCTGAAAATGGCTAGATTGTTTTTGCTCCCTTTCCTTTTAATCATAATCATTGCTGAAATACAATTACAAAAAGATGAACAGTCCTAGTTAGTTTTCAGTAAAGCCATTGATTAATGCTGTGTGACTTTAATAACTTTGACAAAACAACTTGAAATGGGTCAGTGTAAATGTTTGTTTAAAGTCAACCACTGTATGCTATGGCAGCTAGGGGCACCAAAGGTGAATAAACTGAAAATATTGTACCCATTCCTTGTAGGGAGGCATAGTAGTAGGCTTAATGTACAGGGTGAGTCAAAACTCACAGGACAATGCGTTCTGCTTCGTGGACTATTCTCAAAGGATTTCTCTAAGACTATTCTTTAAGACTATTCTCTAACAATCATGATTAATTTATTAAGAACACTATACTACTTCCTTTTTCTCTCAAAACAGTCCCGTTTTCCATGTGGCAAAAGATGTTGGAAACACTCAAGTTCGTTTCTGGTCCATGTCGAAATCATTTTATGACACAGTTCTTGCAGTTTTGATAGTTCTTATGTTGGACCATATTCCAAAAGAGTTCAGATCCTGTGACCAAAAATGCCAGTGAAAAACACTGAACATATTGTCTTGGTCACTTTCAGATACTCTTGTTTCAAGACCTTTAGAACCGAGTCCAAGTCAACAGCTGAGTCTGAGTCAATGTGGCTGCCAAACCCATTGTTGAGGGTCATCCACCATCCCGGTTTCTCTGAATTTGGCTATGAGGGATGCAACAGTGCTGTGTGAAATTGTTGATCTTTCTGGGTATCGGTTGTTGAAGTCTGCAAAGATGATTTTGCAGCTGTGTTCCCCAGACATCAGAACCCTCAATTCCATCTTCAGTTACCTATGACAAACAATAAAAGTTTAGAATTTTCTGTGTTCATAACTTTTGAACTTTCAAAATTGTAAATCTGATTTCGGCGTTCGATTTCTGAGACAAACTCTGGTCGTCTTTTATATGCTACGTGACCACCTTCCCATTGGAAAAACTTGCCCTTGATTCAGTATGACGGCTTTCAAGTTGCCGGTCATGTTCCACACATAGCTTTAAAGATACGCCCCTTCACCCATTACTTGCTGGGGTATTTCAGTTTCTTGTGTCTTTTGACTTACCTTGTACAACGAAAGGCGATTTGGTTCAACTGCAATAAATTAGGCTTCCCTTTTCTTCTTAATTCTAACATTACTTAATTTATAATTGATTCTTTTTGTAATAGGAGATAGTGAGCTACAATTGTCGTGACCTGGTAGCAAACATGCCGCTGTTTGGCAATGCTGATCCGCACTTTGTCACTGTGCTTCTGACAAAGCTGCGGTTTGAGGTTTTTTTGCCCGGTGACATGATTGTTCGTGAGGGTACACTGGGTCGTAAAATGTACTTCATTCAGCATGGCTGTGTCACCGTCCTCACCCGGAACAAAAAAGAAAAGAAACTCAGCGATGGATGCTATTTTGGGGGTAAGTAATGGTTTGTGTTTTTTATTGATGTAATTCCAAAAGTAAACAATTTTTGGAGCCTTTGAAAACACCCTGTTAAATATACTTTTATACGTTTTCTCAGAGATTTGCTTACTAACCCAAGGCCGTCGTACTGCCACTGTGCAAGCTGAAACCTACTGCAGACTCTATTCTCTGAGTGTGGACAGCTTTAACGAGGTACTGGAAGAGCACCCCATAATGAGGAGGGCCTTTGAAAGTGTTGCCATCGACCACCTAGATCACATTGACAAGAATGTCACTCCTGTACATCGCAGCACTACGTCTTCGTGATTATTTACAAAAACAAGAGAGCGTCACGAACAGTACGCCGGCACTTTGTTAATGTTCCTTTTTGTTTGTTCCTTTTTGTTTGACAATGTTCACCGTCTTCCTTGTTTACATTTATGCCATTTAGCACCCTTATTGTGAGCAGCTTACACGTGATGCAATCCAATCCAAGCAATTGTGGGTTGAGGGCCTTGCTCAAGGACCAAACATTGGCTAGCTTGGCAGAGGCGGGACTTGAAATCTAGACCTTCTGGTCTATAGTACCTTAACTGCTAGGATACATGGCTGCTTGAGCTTGAGTTCTAACTGACAAAAATCGTTTGTCCATTTTCTAGGTTATCACAGAAACGCAATATATTTCAAACTCTTTGTACATTACCTGTAAATTTGCATCATGCTTATTTAACTTGTTCTATGGATGCTTAATCCGGGTACAGCTTGTGTATTAAATCTGGCTTCAATATAGGATGTGCTGAGAAGCAGAGTGCCAAGTATTATAGCAGGTGATTCATGTAATCACAGTCAGCTTATCAAGTTGCCCCTGGGAGTAAAGTCATTGCAAGGATTGTTATTTGGAGCTTCATGGATTGGCTTTCAAACAAGCCTGAGAGACTATGCACAAAGCAAAGTAGCAGCCGAAGAGGTGTAAATCACATTGCTGTGGGACCCTGAAGCGGTAGAAACACTTCAGGTATGCCTTTAGAAGACTATTTTCTTCTTGGAGGACAAGTAAAGGTCTAAGGCTGTTAAGGTGACTACTCAAATGTATTTTTCTTGAGGTTTTGTTTTGCTGTGAATGCAATTTTAACGATAAGAAGCAAGTCAGTTATGTAACTTTCAGAAAGCTCTTCTTTCGTATTGAAAGTATGATTCATGCTGCCATGATTTAAATTTGCGGTCCAACCAAACCTGTTTTATTGTCATGTCAAGTGTTATTTGCAGTTTTCTCATACCAAATATCTTTTTTTTAACTCAACTTTAACACTGCCTTTCTGTATATGGTTGTTAAAGTATGAAGAACGTGGAAGAACGATTCACATTTTGAACCTGGCCCCTCTCAAGTTTATTCAAAGATATGCTTATTAATTATGTTGTCTTTTGTTTGCTCATTAGCGATCTGGAGAATGATTTCTTTTTTGCTGCTTTGTAAAAATTGCTAAAAGCACTATACAAATAAAGCAGAATTTTAAAAATGAAATTGTGTGAAGGCATCATTATTGTTGATTAAATGTAGATTATACATTTCCTCTAACAATCATGATTAATTTATTAAGAACACTATACTACTTCCTTTTTCTCTCAAAACAGTCCCGTTTTCCATGTGGCAAAAGATGTTGGAAACACTCAAGTTCGTTTCTGGTCCATGTCGAAATCATTTTATGACACAGTTCTTGCAGTTTTGATAGTTCTTATGTTGGACCATATTCCAAAAGAGTTCAGATCCTGTGACCAAAAATGCCAGTGAAAAACACTGAACATATTGTCTTGGTCACTTTCAGATACTCTTGTTTCAAGACCTTTAGAACCGAGTCCAAGTCAACAGCTGAGTCTGAGTCAATGTGTCAAAAACATGACACATTGAGTCTGAATCAGGACTAAGACTTTTTGTAGTGAAGACCTTGATCAGAACTGCACAAGACTCACTACATCATCATCATCATCACCATCATTGTCATCATATGATATAATAATGATAATAATAAATGAATAAATAAATAAGAAAAATTACGTGTTAGATATTGGCATAGAACTTGACATTTTAATGTATAATTAAAACAACCTATTTTGACTCAAGCATTGCTGTCCCCAGTTGGGTCACTGACAGGGCAAGCAGTGATACATAAATGTAACATAATCAATTATTCATAATGCAGAAATCAGTCCACTAATATATATTGATATATGCTTATCTGACCACCAGAAACGCAAACAACGAGTCAAAAAAGGTTGTTCTATAACGCAAATTAAATGCAAAAACGACTTTCATTTAATAGATAAAAATGCACTATATAAAAGACTGAAAGTGCTGGAGTATCTAAACGTTCCCTGATAACGAAGGTGCACATTTTCCAGAACTTTGCAATGTTTCTGCAACACGATGTGTCTGAACGTAAAGCGTGGAAAACCATAGGACATATTGAAGCTGGTCAAAGAACAATTTTATTTGACTTTTCATTTGCTTTTCTGGTGATCTTGTTTAACGAAACAAAATCATGACTTACATTCACCCTATGAGTTTGCATTAATAGACACTTTTGTACAAATCCTGTAGGTGGCGTTATGCGCTTTCTTCTTGCATCCACTGAAGAAACGTCACAGTGACGTGTTTCCGCGTTGCCTTTTGGTTTCCGCTTAGTTTATTCAGTAAGCGCAGATCCAGGGACAGACGAAGGTAAGCTTTGGGCAGTATGCATTTTTTAAATAGCCATTGTAATTTCCACTGTTTAACACCGAAACCCTTCAATTTGACCTCTGTACGCATTTAGTATTATATAGTGGGTTATATTACTGTCAGTCTTTGTGGAGGTCACCGCGAGCAGAGTCCATGTTAACCATAGCACAGACCGGCCGCATCTCAAATGTCAGTCTGCGTATACCGTAGTACACTTCTTGCACCGTAAAAGTCGTTGCCTCCTGTATTTTTAAGTGCTACTAAGAAGGGAATGTGACGATATTTAGGTTACAGCCACAATGCGTTCCTTAAGTAACAGCGAGTTGTATAACTTGCTTTTAGTTTTGTTCAGCGTATATATAAAACAATAACAGCATTGATTACAAGTTAGCGTTTAGCTGTTTTATTTATAGTCTCTCTTGTTTTGTTTTTTTTAAACGAGCTAATATTAGATTTAACTAGGTTGCTAGCTTTGTTGATTAACGGTTAATGTAGCTACAGCTATGCTAATCTTAATGGTGACATTATTAATAGGTTTATATTGTTTATTTTTCTCCAGTGATAAAACATTTAAGCTGGCTACACCAGTTGATGCTTGAAATTTGCCACTAGCTAACACTATGAACACACTGTATAAATCGCTATGTAACAACAAGAATACACTGACTGGCCACATTATTAGAGACACCTGCACGTTCCCTATTGGAACCTTCCTGTCTGGAAATTGGCCCTGTCCCCCCGGAGTAAATTCAACTAAACTATTATGTGTATCAGTGTCATTGTTACAGTCAAACAGATTGCAACTCTGTTGCTCCAGCGAAAGTATCTGAATGGACAACTGGTCATTTCTTAGCAGGGGTATAACATCCATTATATAACTATAACATCAGATGACCAGCTTGTGTGCCATTGATTTCTAAGGGAAGCAACTTTCAGCAGGAGAGTGCACCATTCTTCGGGTGTTGTATAATCATTCACTGGTTCCATGAGCATGTCAAATGTTCCCTGGCTTTAATCGTATAGAGCATTTCTGGGATGAGTTAGAATGGGATGTCAATAGCTACGTCTAATTTGTGCCAACTGTGAGAAACTTTCCTGTTCACATGGGTTGATATTCCTGTCAACACCTCTTGCAACTGAATACTTCAGAAAATGTCAATTTATCATGATGACCACGAATAACAGCGCATCACCACTTGTTTGAGTTGATTTGTCCAGCAAAGCGTAAAGTTCGTCTCCGGTAGCGGCTTTCGGGAGACGTGGCCAGAAAAAGTTGCTGGTCCACAGGCAGCTTCGGAGATATTAGTAGTCCAATCACAGTTTATTGATAGTGGATGTTCAAAATTGAGTGCTGAGTTTGTATGTGCAATTGCAGTTTTCCACAGTCCAGTTTTTGTTAGTAGTATAAATGTTGGTCAAGCCTGTCTGTGCAAATCCATGGCTGCAGGTTGTCTTAATTCCTAAAGTGGTTTGAGCTGTCAGATATAAATGCTTCTTGGGTGTATTTACAAGCACAAACTTTGTGGCTTGGCTTTATTGGAGTAAAATCCTAACGTTCAAGATGTTTATCGTTATTATATGTTAACAGGATCTGAGGAAACATCAGTTCACCACATCCAGCGTCCTTGTTTTTATGTCTTTACAACAGGTAGGATGTTGGCGAGTGTAAGCTGTGCAGGCCTGGGTCGCACGCTCAGCACTGGGGTGTCGCGTTTTCCTACATTTGTGACTCCCGTGATCTCCAGTACAGTCAACAGAGGTAGCCAAGTAGCACTAGTGCGCTACAACAGTAGTACCCAGCAGGTATTTTTTAATCAAGCTTTTTAATTAATATTACAACAGCTATTACAGGTGTGTGCCGTTTAACGTCCCAGCCAAGGTCTTAAAAGTCAGCAGCCATAAACGGACTCAAAAGTGCAAAGATATTGTACAGTGCTGCCCAGCGTATGATGGTACAGTATACAGTACTGTATTGAGCTCTAATCACGGTGTTATGCTTAATAATTATAACAGCTTCCTATGTTAATTTGTGTAGCTTTTGCGCTTCTCCTATCACTCTCTGAAGTGGGTTTTTGTCCAATAGATTGTAGTTCTGTGCGAACGCTTGGCAGGACAACCACTAATAGTTAGTGTAGGTGGAATTGGCCAAAAATGACTTTCTAAAGCATATAAATATAAAGCACCTGATGTAATTGTAAGAATGCTTTTTCTATTAATTATAAATATGCCATATATACATTTTAAATGCCATGAATATAGCTCTGTGCTCGGATGGAATGAAAGAAGAACAAGAGTAGACTAAAAAAGGCTGTCATAATGTCTGGTTAATATTTATTCAGTCAGCGTCCTGTTTCATAGAACGTAATCTGGACGTTAAACGGAGCATATCTGTACTTTGTAGTTATTCATATCTAGATATTGAAATATAAATGTATTGAATGCAAACCTGGATTTAATTTTTCCGATCTTGGTTTCGTATTTGCTTGGGAAAAAAAATGTGAGACTGGAATGATATATTCAAGTTTATGAAGAAGTCAAATATGGTGTTCTATCCTGAATACCATTTCTCTATGATGTAGAAAGATTTACCATCATGCATTTAGAAAATACATTTGTATGTTTGGTGTGGCTGTTAGGACAAACCCAAGAAGACAAAGTTCGGACCATTGGCTGACCAGGACAGAATTTTCACCAACCTGTATGGACGACATGACTGGAGGTACTGTTAAATGTTTACACATCCTTATCTTCTTTGTCACATGATAGAGTTGTTAGTTTTGCTTTGTTTTCTGAAAAGTATCAAATTAAGTAAATACAACACTCTTGATGATTGGGTATAGTCTTAATACTACAGTGAGTGGCATAGTTAGCTTTGGAATAAGATAGTAATTTCATTCATTACTCTTAACTGTAAAGAACGAGATATGCTGATACTTGGCCTTCAATTCAGGCTTAAAGGTGCACTAAGCCGTGGTGACTGGTACAAGACAAAGGAGATCCTAGACAAGGGAGTGGACTGGATACTCAATGAAATCAAAGTGTCAGGACTGCGTGGTAGAGGAGGAGCTGGTTTCCCTACAGGAATGAAGTGGAGCTTCATGAACAAGCCTAGTGATGGCAGGTTAGTTGCCCTTGGTGCTATGAATTATGTAGCTTTGTTTCATTTACCTAGACAAAGCTACGGCTGGTTCTTTAATCATATGCTGTATAGGAAACATTAGTCAGTGTTAGGTAAAAACACACTGATCCATACGCTATTTTTATTTTTTGTCTCAGGCCTAAATACCTAGTGGTGAATGCTGATGAGGGGGAGCCTGGCACGTGTAAGGACAGAGAGATCATGCGTCATGACCCCCACAAGCTGGTGGAAGGGTGTTTGGTTGCTGGTAGGGCTATGGGAGCACGTGCTGCCTACATCTACATCCGTGGAGAGTTTTACAATGAATCTTCTAATCTGCAGGTGAGATGGTTAATAGTTCTATTACATTCCCTAAACATCACAGTCACATAGTCTTTTTATGCTACTATAATGTGTTACTATAAAGTGTTTTTGCACAAGACAACTTGGTGCGAACAATATGTAAATGCGTCAGAGATACTGCTGAAAGCATGAGTCATTTAAACAACTGATACTTTTATTTGACGGAAACCAGCTATAACCAGGACACAGTGAGTAAATGTGAACCAGTATCTAGTAACAGTTCAAAGATAATATACAGGAAGTGGACATAGTAGGAGATACCATGCTTGGTCATATGACACTATGCAGGAGATAGTACTACCTACAACAGGACAGGCACATACACTTACTTACATTGTTTACATATACAAGAAATTCTTACATACTATCAGAAGTGGCAGAAGAGGGAAAGTAAAGCGATTACAGAGGAGTCTTTAGTACAAATTTTTACATTCAGAGAGAAGTAGTTGAGTGAAGAGAGAAAGGAAGACTTTGCATAATAGCTACCCAGCAAGCTAGCACACAACTGGTTAAGTAAAGTAGTCACACACACACACAAACACACAAACACAAATGAACGACAGACTTTCCCTCTTAAACTTTTGCCTCTGCTCATGGATTTTCAGCGTTAAGGTGACTGCGATTGGCCATTTACAGCCACAATGTCACAATGAATTCAAATTCAGATTTCAATATTACTTATATTTCTAATGTGAAAATTAATAGTCGTTAAGTACATTCAGTTTCTTATTATGGTAAATATAATATAATTGTCCTCAATGTCATTCTCAGTGACACCTAGCTTCTTTGAAAAGTACTGGCCTCTTGTTAGATTGAGCTTTTTATTTGATGTTAACAGGGCACATAGACACAGAGATGTACTAAATGTGCAAGATATCAAAAACTGCTTTCCTGTTTTGATTGTCTTAACAAGCCCTGTCCTGAAATAGTTTAACATTGCTTAGCATTAGTGATTAATTTAAAAACAAATTCAGCATACATGCATGTTGTTTGCAGAAATCAGAGACGTAGAGTGCATTCTGGTGCTCTAAGCGTTGCAGGGGTTAGCTTATTTGAGACGACAAAAAGGCGCAAGTGTAACTAAAGAAACATTTGCTGTCAATTCTTTTTTTTTTTTTTCTGCCAGGTTGCCATTAATGAGGCATATGGAGCAGGACTGATTGGGAAGAACGCATGTGGTTCAGGATATGACTTTGATGTGTTTGTGATGCGTGGAGCTGGGGCCTATATCTGTGGAGAGGAGACAGCTTTGATTGAGTCAATTGAGGGCAAACAAGGGAAACCTCGTTTGAAGCCCCCTTTTCCTGCTGATGTGGGTATGTTCTCTTCAAGTTGAACAGTGAGGAAAAAGATTTTACTACTACAACGCTGCAGCTATGAACCGTTTTTGTGTTTTGCACTCT
This sequence comes from Parotocinclus haroldoi, assembly GCA_034779995.1. Lineage (NCBI taxonomy): Eukaryota > Metazoa > Chordata > Actinopteri > Siluriformes > Loricariidae > Parotocinclus > Parotocinclus haroldoi. The sequence goes on from JAUZST010094174.1 coordinate 10,186, forward strand.
GTTCAATCGCTGTGCATATTTCAGTGTTGCTGTAACATAAGAAATTTATCAGTGCAAATTGTGACACATTCAAACAATTCAATTACGTGGGATGTAAACTGTTTAATTTTAGGAGGTACTCATTCTTTTGCATAATCCTAGTGATAAAACAAACTTATTCTTAACACTTTTAACACAATCCAAAACGTTACAATTTTCGACTCTGTTTTAGGGTATTATTATTATTATTATTATTAACTAAGCTTGTGATCAAAAGTTTTGGTTTCCTCAATAATCAGTTACTTCATTATAAATTTCCATACCAGCATAGTCCATTTGAGGGTTGCGGCCCTGTCTAGTAGCACAACCTATAACTAATCTTTGACAGAGTGCCAGGCCATCACAGGGACATACACACATTTGCACACTCGCCAAACCTGTTACCTACTTTCTTACGCTTGATGTTGACCGTGGACAGCAATTAGCATGCTGTGAACTAGGTAGCCCATGTTAGTTGGGTGTGCTGCACTCAACTAACAAAGAACAATAGCTCTTTTGTCCATTTGGACTAGACCAGATATAAATGTTGTTGGTTTGTGACTTGTCCCTTCTTAGACCCCGTTCTGTGGGTACTCATGACTATTTACTGGAAGAACCCTCAGTGTTTTGAAGTTGCGCAACCATCTGGCCTTAACAATTTATCCCTTGATGAAGTCTCTGAGGACTGACTTTACTTATTGTCAAATATTTCTCTGAGCTTAACATGTGCTGTTATGATAATGATAATCAATGTTATGTTATTCGGTTGTGGTTTTAATGTTTGGGTGCATATATTATAGTAGGACTATGGGCTTTTAATGAGCAGAGTAACATAGGTTGTTCACATGATTTATTTTAGTAACTATGACTTCAGTCCAACAGTACTGTATAGTGTAATTTCAGTCATCATAACGTATCCCCAGTGCAGGTGCGTAGGATCCATTCGTGGTGGTTGACTTTACTCTATGTTCTGAATTTCCTGAAGTGTTTTATGTAGTAGACTGAAATGTTTGCGTGTCCTATATGAAGAAAAATGTTTGTTTTTTTACTTTAAGCTTTCTAAACTGTTTCCTTGCAGGAGTGTTTGGTTGCCCAACAACAGTTGCAAATGTGGAGACTGTATCTGTTGCTCCAACCATCTGCCGCCGTGGTGGCACATGGTTTGCTGGGTTTGGCAGAGAGAGGAACTCTGGTACGAAGCTCTTCAACATCTCAGGTCATGTAAATACCCCCTGCACTGTGGAGGAGGAGATGTCCATTCCCATGAAGGAGCTCATTGAGAAACATGCAGGTATGCAGGTAGTATATCTGCAAAATTCTGTATGGCTTAAGGTTACAAAAAAACAGATGTTCAACTTTTTTTCTCCGTTCAGACTTGTTAGTCAGTGTAGGTTGATATGTAATAAACAATCAGTGTGCTGTACTGTGCTTTTCTGTTGTACATCCTTGGTGGACCCCCTTGTCTGGTAGCCAAGTCTTTGGGCAGAGAGGCTCTTTAACTGTAACAAGCTATAAACTGGAAATACTGTACAAGTGATTAGCTACTTGGCCACCTTCTCCGTTTTATTTACGATAAACCTCAGTAAGGCCTGTCAGTGATTGTTAATCAGCTATTAACCTAGTACTAGTCCTAGTAATTATCCAGGAACTTACGAAGTGAAACGTAATTTGCAGTAAATACAAACTTTGCAAGTAAACTGATTGAATCCCTACACGTAACAGTAGTAAAATAGAAAATGACTATTGTATATCTATACAAGTCCTTGTGTGGTATAGCAATGTCTACCACACCGTTACACTGTAAAATCTTTAGGAACTGCCATTTTAATTAACTGTAACATACAAATGAGTTAATTTAGTCTAACATTGAATTTGTAATGTAATGTTTGCTGTAGGTGGTGTCCGAGGAGGCTGGGATAACCTCTTGTGTGTGATTCCTGGTGGCTCTTCCACACCACTCATCCCTAAGCATGTTTGTGAAGACGTTCTGATGGACTTTGACGGCCTCATTCAGGCACAGACTGGCCTTGGAACTGCAGCACTCATTGTCATGGACAAATCTGTAAGTATCTGTTGTTAGTGACAGTGGAAAGGACTGTGTTGTGGAATAAGTGTAGTCCTTTACAAGTTTATTAAATTCAATTTTGTGAAATTGAGCAAATTCTGTAAAATTGTGTAAACAGTCCTGTATGTGGGTCACAAGCCCCACAAAACTCATTTCCATTCCGCTTAATCCACACGGAATTACAGGCCAGACGGTGCCCACCCGGAAACTATTGTCCCTTGGCCTACTATTACTGTTATTACCTTGTGTGTCGCTGAAATTGCCACTGAAGTCAAATTGATAAATCATTTAGTAGAATTTTCTTAATGTTCATATTAAGTTATAAGTGAAGAACAGTGATTAATTTATTAAACTAGGTTGCACAGAAGTTTAATATACTAGCTGACCAACACGGGGACCTGGGTTTGTGTCTCAGTGAACTCTTTTGGCTGTGTCTGAGGGAGAGGGAAAAGAAATTGTCAGTTCAGGTTTTCATGGTGGCACAAGCGATTAATATGGTTGCCTCATCCCTCCAGTGATGGTTCAATCCCAACCTTGGACAGGAGTTTACTCCAGGTACTTTGATTTCCTTCCACATTGGAAAGACTTGGATTAGGTTAATTGGTTACTCTGAATCGTCCCAGTATGTATGTGTTTGACTATGTCACCTTGCTCCTGTCTTGAATAGCTATGGGCGCTGAAGTGACTAAATAAATACATAAACAAAAGCGAATACACATGAATTTTGAAGAAATGACTGAAAATGTGTTTTTTTGCAGACTGATGTAATTCGAGCTATCGCACGTTTGATTGAATTCTATAAACATGAGAGCTGTGGCCAGTGTACTCCTTGCAGGGAAGGTGAGCAAATGGACTTTATTGCCTTCTTCATGTTGGAAGCCAACGTGGTCAGTATGGCCATGTTTACATTGTAAAATAAAGCACTTTTGGGTTTGGGTTTTTGGGTTGTTCACGTTATCCTTTTGAGAAGCTGAGTGGGGCAAAATGTCTCTCAGTGATTTTGACCAAGTTGTGATTCTTAGTGCCAGACAGGCTGGTTTGATTATTTTATAGGGATTTTTGTGCACGACATTCCCTAACACCTATTCAAAAAGAAAACCAAACGTGAGCAGCAGTGTTGGTGACTGAATGCCTCGTTGATAAGAGTGGTGACTTGAGAATGGCCAGACGGGTTTGAACTGAAAGAACAGCTAATTAAATTAACTACTATATGCTATTGTGGTGAAAAGAAAAAAGCATCCTTGCACAGCGCCTTAAACCTTGAGGGTGATGGGCTTCAAAATTAGAAGCCCGTGTGGGTGGCTTCTTCTGTCAGCCAGGAACAGAAATTGGTGGGGAAAACTCTTGATTTCTGCTTAGGCACATAGATGGGGGATGTGTGTGTGTGTGTGTGTCTATGTCTATATATATATATATAAATAAATAATAGTACTATATGTTCTACTATAGATAGATATATCTCATCGAATATAATACACTGATGCTTGTGGGTGCTATAGTGTTTTACTCAAAACATCATGCATATAACCTTATATATGCATAAAGTATTTTGCTGTAAATACGCTTATCACAATTATAACCTCATAAACAAACAAAATATGCTTTTTCTTCTCAGGAGTGGACTGGATGAATAAGATGATGTGGCGTTTTGTGAAAGGAGATGCAAGAGAAGCAGAAATTGACATGATCTGGGAGCTTAGCAAGCAGATTGAGGGGCACACCATTTGTGCTCTTGGTGATGGAGCAGCATGGCCTGTGCAGGTATTTCAAGATATATTAGATATTTTATAGAACTATGATTAAATGGGGTACTCTTGGCAGTGGTGTTAATTTTTGTTTCTTTTTTTTGCAAAGGGATTGATTCGTCACTTTCGCCCTATTATGGAGAGCAGGATTGCAGAGTTCCATCAGAAACAGCAAGCTCGGGCTTAAAACTCTATTCCTTCATCGATTCACCCCTTACTATTTAAGCAAAAGAGTGTTCTCTCTGGCTGATATAACTATCAATGTTGTGTGAACCTTCCACACTCTTGAAACATTATTAATAAAGTTCTATGAACATTATTTGAAGTAGCAGTTATAAATGTATTAAAAGTAGTTAAGGATACTGATACTGGATATACTGCTTACAAAAATCCATTTTGAAAGATCCTATAATGAAATGTCCCCTAATTTTTGTGAGCAACGTACTATGAGGCAGGGGTGTCCTCAGATTCGCTCTGCTAGGGCATGTGCCCCAGTAAAATGTTGCTGTGTCTCACTAAAATCAGTGGTAAAAAGTATCTTTTATCTTTGATTTCGGAACAGAACTGCAATACCTCTATTATTGTCCGCTTAATCCACATGGGGTTCCGGGACAGCTGGTGCCCACCCGGCAACCTGCTCACTCCTTCCTGTGAAAGGCAGGGCCAACCCTAGACGGGGTGCCAATTCATCATAGGACACACACAGTCACACACTAATGGCCACTTTTAGAGACAAAAAAAAATGAACCTAACACGCATGTCTTTGGACTGTGGGAGGAAACTGGAGTATCCGGAGTAAACCCACACATATACGGGAAGTCACGCTCCACCCTGTGATTAAACCCGGGACCTTCTGAACTGCAAGACATGACATGCAAATTCACTACGAGTACTACATTTCCCATTATGCCCCAGCATATTTCCAAAAGCACTATAGGCTTTCAGTCAGTGCCAGTTTCTTTTGGTTTTTTTTTCTCATGGAGTAATGGACATCTGCAAATATTTGAAAGAAAGTCAGAAACACTAAAGGCAAGGTAATGATATCTCCCAGTGTCTACAGAAAAATAATACAATATTTAACGCCTTGCCATTTGTCACATTAGACCACGGAAATTAATTTCTGACAAATTATAATTATAAGTGAAATACCTGGTTTGAATAAGCTCTTTAGAACCTACTATTATTATTATTATTAACAACCATTTTGGACTGAACACCTGCCTTGAAGTCTCTGTGCAGTATGGCTAGCTCAATCTTAAGCCAATTAGGGGCCGTTCAGTTGAGGTGACCAAACTACCTCAGTTGGGTGCTCTGGATCCAAAGGAGCAGCAGCTCAATTAAGCATTCCTCCAGATTGACAAACTGTTCACACGGTCATGGAGAGTAAACCCAGGAATGCTGCATAAGGACCTAATTTCCAGCAACCATTCTTTCTGTTATATGTGCATGTAAAGGTTAGTATTGTAGTCAAGACCAAGACATTAAGTAGCTAAGTCTGAGTGAAGATCGAGACCAAATTAAGATTTTATTTGTACAAGAATAATTATTGTCATTAATTTTAATTCTGGTCGCAAAAAATAGGCTAGACAGATAGATTATCTAGCACTATAGATTAGCACTATAGATTAACCCGTAAATAGACTGCTATTTCTCAGGCCCACCATGACTCGGCGACACCAGTACAATGCAAAACTATTATGGCTGAATCAGTCAATTTCCATCACTCACAAGATTTTAAAGTTTTGGGGAGGATTAGTGGTTAAGGTGCTTGCTTGACTATGGCAAAGACGGAGGGTCCAGGTTCAACACTATATTGTCAAAAGTATTTGCTCACCTGTCTTGACTTGGTCACCTTGTCTTGACATATGAGGTTAAGTGACGTCCCATTCCTAATCCATAATGTTCAGTATGACGTTGGGCCACCCTTTGCAGCTAGAACAGCTTCAACTCTTGTAAAAAGGCTGTCCACAAGGTTAAGGAGCGTGTTAATGCAGATTTTTGACCATTCTTCCATTTATGAGGTCACATACTGATGTTGGATGAGAAGGCCTGGCTCTCAGTCTCTGCTCTAATTCATCCTAACGGTGTTCTATCAAGTTGAGGTCAGTACAATCCACACCAGACTCTTCCATCAATGTCTTTATGGACCTTGCTTTGTGCACTGGTGCACAGTCACGTTGGAAGAGGAAGGGGCCAGCTCCAAACTGTTTCCACAAAGTTGGGGGCATGACTGCAGAAAGTTGGCGACCTTTTCACACTATGCTCTTCAGCATCCTCTCCGTCAGTTTATGTGACCTACCATTTAATGGCTGAGTTGCTGTCGTTTCCAAACACTTCCATTATCTTATAATACAGTTGACTATGGAATATTTAGGAGTGATGAAATTTCACGACTGGATTTGTTGCACAGGCATCCTATCACAGTTCCACGCTGGAATTCACTGAGCGCGACCAACAAATGTGCATGCCTAGGTGCTTAATTTCACCTGTGGCCATGGAAGTAATTGGAACACCTGATTCAGATCATTTGGACGGGTGAGCAAGTACTTTTGGCAATATAGTCTATCTCACATCCTCCGCCTGCCACTGTTGGGTCTTTGTGCATTGCCCTTAATGTTTTTTTTTAAATTTACATATTAACACTGAAGAGTGTTGTTAAATATACTCAAAAATATACTTTTTTTCTTGACACAAGGAAATGCAGTTCACATTCCTGTAGAAGCTAGCTCCCCTTTTCACATTTAGAAGTGAGGTAAACTAATTGGACTGTCTATAATAAATGAGACATTGCTGGCTTAACTAGTGTAAGCCATAATCAATACATAGATGAAAAATGCAATTTGGTTCATCTAAGTTAGCTGACTTGCTAGCATATATATATATATATAAATCTATGTCAATGGATCGTATTGTAACTTTGTATCAATTGCAATCACTCTGGATATCGACATGTGCTGGACGACTTATCCAGGTTCATTTTACTAAAAACACTTTTGAGCAGCTCCTCTCAAATGGGGTGGTTTTTGGGCTTTCGGGTTAAGACAGGGTGAAACTCAATTTCCCACAATGCGCTTCGTTCATCACGCAATCGCGCGCCTTTCCATCTTGTTCCTCCCCAAAGCGCTGCATCCTCGTCGTTGTTGTTGTCGTGAGATAATAATGGCGGCAGCTGGAGGTGGATTATCAGCCTCGGCTGCCTTTGTGGGCGCGAGCGCTTTCGCCGCACCACGCTGTCGCTTTCCGGGACGGCCATGGGCAATGCGAAGTCGTCTAAAGACAGGGAAGCGTTTGAGAGTCGGTCGGTTAGGGCTCGAAGTAGCAGCGGCGGCTGGTTCGAGCGAGCCGAGGCCCGTTAACGTTGAGCTTACCCTGCGAGAGGATCCGTCTTTACTGCGCTTACTGAAGCTCGGCGAGAGACTCGCGCACCAGAAAGAAGCGGGATTCTGCACGAGTGATGAGGTTAGTCAAGAAAATATAAAGCCCATCCGGTCTCGCTTTCAAATCGGATTCCCTTTAAACGCTCTGCATATCCACGGTCATGCCTCGCTAGCCAGGAGGCTACATTTTGTTCCGAGCGTTTGTAGGTGGTTTGCCGGGCTCTGGCACTCTGTTGGCGGGCGATAACGTTGCACATTCGACAGTAAATACACCACCTAACTTGATCAGCTGTCGCGCCTAAAACCATCATCTGCTGCTCATTAATCTAATCTATTAATCATCCCTGCTCCACCTGCCATAAAGTGTTTAATTCGAGAAGTCAACAGTCATTAACTTACTTTAGGGTAACGAATAAGTTTGAGAACTGGACGCCTAGTGGCGGATCCGGCATGTGATTAATAAACTGGACAGAGCAGATTTAAACACATCCACGTACTGAGGGCATATCCTGATGCCCAGCGGTGTCTTATATTGTCTGATCCCATAGTTGCCTTGCGCTTGAATACTTTACTACATTACTACGCTGTATAAGCACCTTATTATAGACTTGTTTCTAGTGCTTACTTACAACAAAGTGGGATCGTTCTCATTTGAGAACACAATGAGACATTTGACAAAGTAAAAAAAAAAATTCTCCACCTATAGAACAGACTCAATGATTGTCAGTTGTATAAAACACTGAGATGCTCAGCGTTACGGGTGGGTGATGGGGCAAATGTATCATGATGTTACTATACACAGACAGACATGTTGGTTTTTATGACTAATTTAAAACAATGCAATTTACAATCTACTGCCAACAACATAGTAGAATTATTTAAAAGAACATTTAGGCAAGTATTCTTTGAAAAATGTTATTAAAGTGTGCTTCAGCAAAATGTAAGCATATCACAATGTTATTTTTTGTTTTATCAGTCTTGTCTTGCTGCATTTTGCACAGCATTTGTTGTGGTAGAAATTTTTTTTTTTTGACTTGGTAGGTAGAAGCTGGCATAGTGGTGGTTGTTTTTAAACATTTTGTTGGGTGCCATTGGCCAGGTAATATGTCATGGCGTCAGACATTTCTTTCTTATACTGCTATACTACTTGTTTTCTCATGTGCAGATCTTTTTTGCCTTTGTGTCCATTTACAGACCAAACGCAGTCTGACTTTCAAGTGTTCCTATTGGGTGCTTCTTTTAGGTTGTTTGAACTTGTTCTTTCCACCAGACGACAGTCAATCTTTTTGGTTGATGTTTTGTTTTCGCTTGTATATTGACAGGTTTACCTAGCCTGTAGTTCTACTTAAATATTTTAAAATGTAGTTTCAGTTAGCAGTTTACTAATTCATAAGATTAGCTAAAATGTTTTTTTTTTATTTTTTTAATTTCATTACATTTTTTTTTTTCAAATGATTGATGTACGTCGATGAGCCATAACATTGAAAACCACTGACAGGTGGTGTGAATATCATTGATAGTAGGGCTGCAACTAACGATTATTTTAATAATCGATTAATCGGTCGATTACTATTATTATTATTTTTTTCAGATAAATCGGATATTTCAATTATAATCAGAAATAGAGCATTGTAAGCACTTAGTTTATGTTATTCAATAATTAAATTATAGATTAAATTAAATAAGACTTAAAACTGCTGTTGTTTTCTGGAATGAGAAAGACAGTATAGCATGAGTATAGATAGATC
>JAUZST010094185.1:0-19131 GCA_034779995.1 Parotocinclus haroldoi
AGCTTGCAGCACCTGGTATTCCCAGGCAGTCTCCCATCCAGGTACTGACCAGGCCCGGTTCTGCTTAGCTTCCGAGATCTGACGAGATCGGGCGTTCTCAGAACGGTGTGGCCGCAAGTCTTCAGTCAAATATACTGGGACCCCATTACAGCGATTCAAGTGTAACCATTTGAAACCAGCAACCAGATGATTTTTTTTGTAACTTTCCCAATTTAAACATTAGTGAGCTAATGGTAATTAATTCTAAGTGCTTCTGTCTTTCCCTCCTGAGGTACTAGCGTTAGTGGACTCGACAGCAGTGTTTTAACCCTGTTAATAACCTTGGCAAGCTGTTTAGGCCACTCTGTGCCGTGTTCAGAGGAGCATGGTCCTCTGCCAGCAACACTAATTGAAGTAAATGTCCTGCAGGGTGCTCAGTAAAAACTCCATTGAGATGGATGGGTAATGAAGGCGAGTCAACAATAATACCATTTTAATGTTGTTCGTTGGCCTGTAAATCAAGTGCCACTCTGTAGTGGGGCGAAAACAGTAAAGCCTGCCATTTGGACTCATGCTTAACGATTCAGCCTACCCAATCAGTTCAATCAGACTGCTTTTTATCTCGCCAACTACGAGTGACCACTATATTTAAATCATCCGTACGAGAGGATCCAAGCTCCGAGACTGTTTTTGTAGATTTTTTTCCCGCAAAGCTCATCTAAGACACCATGATAAATGAGACCTATTGTGGATAAAGTAAAAGGCCTAATTTACCGGTTGAGTAGGCTGGGTATGTATGAGCGGTAGCAAAAGGAAAATGGCCCACAGCTACGTACAAAAGCGTGTGCAGAGACGAAGCTTTTCAACAATAATATTTAGACATGGCCACACTGGTAACGAAGCTTCATGATGCACTGCTAGGTTCTTAGATTACCAAACACGTATCCTATGCACAAACCTTAGTAAAATGTAATTATCTATCATACTTTTATGATTGTTACATTTATGCTGTATGCTGAATATTGTGTCCTTGGAAAGATAATAAAGAAAGTGTCGTTTGTTTTGCATTACTATGACATACGAAAGAGGCTCGGACCATCTGACCGTTTTTTAAATAGCAATCACTTATGCTACAAATGCGACGGATGTTGATTGAGACAAGAAATGGGAGTTATCCCTGATGAGCGGAGTCAATTAGACTCTTAAAGCCTACATCTCGTACTGACACTTGACAGCCTCAAGTTTTCTGACAGTGATTACGTCTCAAATCTGCTACTGCCCACTCTACAGCTTTTAGGCTGTAATGCAAAATGCCAGTTTTCTCACCTTCTCCCTTCTTCCTGCTCTTCTTTCCTGATTCCTGCTGTGCTCTCGTCAACTTGGCAGTGACGAGATGCAAATTGTGACATTCACAACTTGGCCTTAATTCTCCTGGCACGGTGGCGTTCTCGTCTCTCCCAGCCTTCCTGCAGCACTCAGGAACCTTCTCAAAATTGAAACTTTCGAAGGCTAGAAAAATCCTGGAACGTATATCTGCCGAACCCAAAATAGCAACACGTTAAGATTTCAACGGCCTCGACAGAAAGCAATTGGTCGGGAAATCTGCAAGAAATAAACAAATAGATACACAACTACAGGATAGCCATCACTAAAATGCCCAGGGGGGGAAAAAATATGCTGTGAAATTTAACAGGTGAACCATGAAGTGACCAAACTGCCATCCAACATCCATATTAGAACGGTGAAATAATTTATGGCCTAATTTAACTATGAGTTTACATTGAAACCGCCAAGCAATTTACTGGCTCACTATGAAATCTCACAGCCTTCGCAGCGTCTGCGTTGCTCCACTGCATTACAGTGGTGCTCGAAAGTTTGTGAACCCTTTAGAATGTTCTGTATTTCTGCATAAATATGACCTAAAACATCATCCGATTTTCACACCCGTTCTACAAGGAGAAAACCAGAACCCGGTTAAACAGTTGAGACCAAAAGATTCTACTTGGTCGTTTGTTTATTGAGGAAAGTGATCCAATGTTTACACATTTGTGGGTGGCAAAACTATGGGAACCTCTAGGATTAGCCGTTCATTTGAAGGTGAAATCAGCGTCAGGTGGTTTTTAATCAAGGGGACGACAATCAGGTGAGGGTTTGCAGCCCTTTTTATTTAAAGCACAGGGATCTATCCAAGTCTGCTCTTCACAGTATTTTTGTGGAAGCGCATCGTGGCACGAACAAAGGAGATTTCTGAGGACCTCAGAAAAAGGAGTTGTTGATGCTCGTCAGGCTGTAAAAGGTTACGAAACCATCTGTAAAGAGTTTGGACTCCACCAATCCACAGTCAGACTGATTGTGCTCAAATGGAGAAAATTCAAGACCATTGTTACCCTGCCCAGGAGAGGTCAAGCAACAAAGATCACTCCAAGAGCAAGGCGAGGTCACAGAGGACATTGGCTGTTGTTAACGTTCATGAGTCTATCATCAGGAGAACACCGAACAACAATGGTGTCCATGGCAGGGTTGCAAGGAGAAGGCCACCGCTCTCCAAAAAGAACATTGCTGCTCGTCTGCAGTTTGCTAAAGATCACACGGAAGCTGGTTTAAATGAAAAGCGTTATGTTTGGAGAGAGAAAAACGCTGCATTCGTGCATAAGAACCTTATCCCATCTGTGAAACGTGGTGGTGGTAGTATCATGGTTTCGGCCTGCTTTGCTGCATCTGGGCCAGGACGGCTTGTCATCCCTGATGGAACAGTGAATTCTAAAGGAAAATGTCAGGACACCTGCCCATGAACCGACTCTCAAGAGAAAGTGGGTCATGGAGCAAGACGGCGACCCCAAGCGCACAAGTCGTTCTACCAGAGAGTGGCTAAAGAAGAATAAAGTTGCAAAGTTGGATGTTTTGGAATGGCCAAGTCGAAGTCCTGACCTTAATCCCATCGAAATGTTGTGGAAGGACCTGAAGTGAGCATGTGAGGAAACCCACCAACATCCGGGAAAGGGAGCTGTTCTGTACGGAGGAATGGGCTAAAACTCACTCCAACAGTTACCCCAAACGTTTGGTTACAGCTATCGCTGCATGGGGGACACACCAGACACTGAAAGCAAAGCTCCACATACTTTTGCCACTCAGAAATATGCAATATTGGACCATTTCAGTCAATAAACAAACGTCCAAGTATAATCTTTTCGTCCCGTTTGTTTCACTGGGTTTTTCTTTTTCTACTTTAAGGACTTGCGTAGAAAATCCGACAAAGTTTTAGGTCACATTCATGCAGAAACATGGAAAATTCACAGAAAGGCTTCACAAACCTTCGAGCGACACTGTAGTATCTTATACATTTTAGAACAGCTGCAGATCGCTGCACAAAGACCAGGTTTCTCATAGCAACTCCTCCATGATATATTGCTTTTTTATAAGAGAAGTCTTTCTCAGTCACTTACCATTGGGGATGGATCTCATCAGCTGTGGCATTTTGCCCCTAACACTTCACCTGGGACAAAAGCTTTATATTTTTGCAATTGTCGATTCAAATTTGCCCAAAAGGGTTGGGAGAATCTCTACGAATATACAAGGGATTTTCTATCTCAACATAAAAAAAAAAAAACCTACGAAAGCTCGAATGTATCAGGCTATCCGGTATGGAAATACTGCCCTAGATCACGTCAGGCATCATAACGCTGGCTGAGTTCAGTCAAGGAAAAGTAATTAAGCTCTAAAATGTGTCTGCATTGGCTATAAGAGGGGGAGGAAAATTATACATTTGATTGCATACAGAAAAATTCCTTGCATATCTGAGTTTGAGTCCTTGGACTGACCTTCCTCGTGGAGACGCTAAGATCTACACCTCATCACTGATGCAACACAGGCGCTGTCTGCAGAGAGCCATGGAAGTGCATAAGTGAGAGAATGAGCAGTATGAGGGGAGTGTGTGTGTGTGTGTGTGTGTGTGTGTGTGTGTGTGTTTGGTTGGAGGATGGGGATGGCAGGTATTGCTTTACTCCCATTTGTTGCTGTGGTTGAAGAGGGACTTGCTCATACCCCGAGAGAGTTTTATCCTAAATACAAAAGCCGGGTTTTCTAGGTCGCCAGCTTCCTTGGGGAACACGTGATGTATGAAACACAGATACCTCAGAGTCCAGTATTTCTTCAAACATACGGGGCGAGCCATAAGTTACAGGACACAACACAACACGTGCTGCGTTGAGGACTTTTCGCAAAGGCTGCCAAAACCATTGCCGAGGCTCGTCGTCCACAGTCCCTTTTCTCCGATTTCGGATATGAATGCTGCCGGCGGTTGGTGATCCTTCTGGATGTTGGTTGTTGAAGTGTGCGGCTATGATACATCATCCACTCCATCTTCAGTTACCTGTGATCAACAACAAAAGTTTTAAAAGTTCTGCATGGATCATTTGGGAACCACGAGAACCACGTTGCAAATCTCATTCCAGCTTGTTGCTGGAGTATTCGGATGTGGGGTTTTTTTGTTGTTGTTTCTGAAATAAAAGGGTGCCCTGTGTCTTTTGACTCACCCTGTATACTATAAATAATTTGACAAGCATAATTACATTATCCAAACAAGGAACAACTGTTTTTTTTCCTCTCACATAATTATCTGTATGATACAAACTATGATATTGGGATCACTGTTAACAGTGTTGTTAAAGTTTTGATAAAAGGTTTTCATGCTTTCCTAAACCAGAGACTCTATCCAACTACTGTCCTGAATGAAAACTTTAAGAGTACTGATGACAGTGATCGCTTGTGGCATACTACGTGGGTATTTGTCAACAGGGTTAGCAGTTTTTTCCCCCTCAGTATCCGTGCCTCAAAAACACACTAGCATTTCCACGTTAAATGGTATGCTCGTTCCAATTTTTAACCAGTGCATGCTGTTGGGCAATTGCTACGTGGTTTATTTAGTAAAATAGTACACTTGCTATTCATTTATTGGTGAATTAATACAATGCTTGGGCCCACTAGTGAAAAGGTTTGGGCGTTTGTGGTGAAAGATTCTGACTGGAGCACGCTAATGACCCAACACACAGCTGAAAACACTACAACAGCTATGAGAAGAAGAAGAAGAAGAAGTTCAAAGGAGCGTCACAGTCACAGCATCTTGAAGACAAAGGAAGCCAAGCATTCATGGACGCCACGAGATTCTTTTGGATCCATTTGGAACATGGGTGAACACTGGGAAAACCATGCCGAGATGACATGGATCATCACAACCTAGAGCTTGCAAAAAAACTCGAGGAGTCCAAGCCAAAAACTTGCAGTTGTGCTGTGGATGGAAATGCTTTGTTGATGAGAGGGGTCAACGGAGAATGACAAGACTGGATCCGGAATAACGGAACGGCTACGGTAAGTCAGATAACCATACTAAAGTTGTAGTAAGCAGACAAGGATTTCAGAACGCACAGCACTTTTAACCCCGTGTCACATGAGCCACAACAAAAATGGCTAGTCCGACGAATCCCGATCGAATCTGATGGATTGGAAACTGGCAGGTCAAAACAAAATAAATCTGTAGCTCGCGTCAACCAGAGGCGTTGCTTTTGGGATACTTTGTGCCTGTTAAAACCAATCCACCGTCACTGGGGCAGCCCCTTTCGGCATCCCCAATTTACCCATGTCACAAGGCAAAAGCCTTCTCAAAGAATCTAAAACTTTATAGAACACCTTTGGGTTGCAGCACAACAGGAGATTTACAGGATAAAAGTGCAGCTGAGAACGTCCAGGAACGACCTGATCCAGTCACGTCCAACAGGAAGAAGAATTTCAGAGAAATGTTTTCAGCATCTTTTGGAACCCACGAATAACTGAAGCTGAAAGAATCTGAGAACAAAGGACGTCCCCACCCAGTATTGGATCTAGTACGGAGCCAAGTCATGTAACCCAGTTCAGCGGTGATATATTTATAATGGGATTCTTTGGATTAGGTTTTTTTTTTTTTTTACTTTATTGAACTATGTTTAAAAAATCGTGCCAAACCGTAATAAAATCGAGTATTTATGAAGCAGTCTGCAATATGCTTTCGAACCAAACGGACTGAAACGGACATGCACTCCAAGAAAGGGACATCTGATCATATGCCAACGCTCTCCATTTTATTGCACAACAATTAGTCATCTGTAAGGAATGCTTTAACAACATTGGTACTGATGGAGCAGGTTACTGAAAAAGACAAGTGTAATGCTCATTACTAGGAGCTTCAGCACATCACGGCCATAGACATCACTCCAGAACGGCCATTTAGGACAATTCATATAATGTCCTGCTTATATGATTAGAGCAACCAGCAGCAGATGAAGTCCCCAAAAATCGAGCTCGTTGACAATAGGAGACGGGACGTGAATGGGATGCATTGAAGAATAACTGACAAGAAAGGAAAAAAAATGATGCAGCAAGGTAAGGAGTATATCTGGACAATCAGTTTGTGGGTTGGGAGGGTGGACGAGTGAATGTGTATCAATACACACACACACACACACACACACACACACACACACACACTCAGCAAATCAGAACTGACACTCAAATTCTAGGAGTACAGCAGCAAATACAGGGCTCTTATGTTTATAGGCACTGCAGCAGACAGTCTGTCACTGCTGAGTTATATTTAGAATATTTTAGAACGAACATTTCAAAGCTCTCCACTGAAGGCACTCCTTAGACAGCGTTTGCTTAGCCTGTGGGTAACACTGGACCCAACAGATTTAATCTGGCGTGCATTACATTGATGTATCAATGTACCAAAAATATATTTAGTTGCGTTTTTAGCCAGGAACAACAAATGTACCATAATAAATAAGGGATGTGACAAGAGACCATACCATGCATGTATTTGTAGCCGCACTAACAACCTGTCCTAAGTCCTCAGACTTTCACCGCATAAGTACTTTTAACCATTCAGCCGTACTTTAAAAAGCGGCAGGTCATCTGGTGTTCCTGCAGCTCACAGACGGTCAGTAGAGAGTCATGCACCCCATTCTCTACATGACAGGTAAACAAAAACAAAAAAGATTAGTTACGATTTCTTGACTTCCTAGACATCCTTGAGCATTTTGAGAAGTCACCAAGTCACCCCTTGGTCACTGAATTCCTGTACTGCTTTACCAAGTGAAATTCCATTCAAAACAAACAAACAAACAAAAAAAAACAACAGGACTACAGGTGACGTCCAGAATTCTAGTGAACGTTTGGACGTTTTTTGACGATAACTTGCTGGAAAAGTTGGCGGGTTACACCTCCCGTTTCCAGTTGGTGACACACTGGTGGTCCAAGCACTGTTTGATTTTTCCTCTCTTACATTTACGGCATTTAGCAGACGCCCTTATCCAGAGCAACTTACAACAGTCTTACAATCCAATCAATGGTGGGTTAAGGGAATTGCTTAAGGACCCAACTGTGGCAGCTTGGCAGAGGAGGGATTTGAACCCTGGACCTTCTAGTCCATAGTCCAGTGTCTTACCCACTAGGCCCTTAGTTACGACAGTCCACAATAGGAGACGGGACAGTCCACTCTCTTAGTTACCGAGCCTGTTGGACCACCAAGTCCAAGAGTTCCACCTCTGAGCCCAGACTTGTGCAAAATGAAGATGATTTCACTTAATGCTACAAAAAACGCTACGGAAAATAGTGTCGTTTGACCGTTTCCACTGGTATGAAGCACAGGAACTCACAAGAAGCTTGATTTTCTATACTAAAAGGTATCAAACATTGAAACCCAGCCGCTATATGCTTGCGTGGCATGGACAATTAATCACTAGACTTTTTCAGTTCACGTCTGTTCCACTTTAAAGCCACTGACCCTGCCTCGATCATTTAAATTCCCATCTCCAGGGAAAGCATGTCTGCATTTTAATGAGAGCAAGACAAAACCAGCAGAAAGCTAACTAGGCTTTGCTGCTGTACTCCACTAACGGATTCATTCATTCATTCATTCATGTAGGCACGAAAAACTGCCGCACTGCCCACGAAACCTCCATCATCCTAGGATCGTTTTCACTTGGACGTTTAAGGAGGTACTAATGACAACTCGTGTGTAGTACATTTTTCTGGCAACATGATTGCCATCATTTTATGAGTAGTGTTATATATATTAAAACAAAAGATGGCGCAGATTTGTTGTAATGATGTCTGAGGTTCTTTGTGTGATCTGCAGTGGTCCTGATTTTAAAAAAGAAAACGCACCAAGCCATCTGGTGTGATGTCTGTGGACCGCAAAAAGCAAAGCCTGCTCCTTTGGCTCCAGTGACAAGCAGCATTCAGGTGGAGCCAAGCTTTTGGTAACATACTCCACAATGTGCAATCAGAACTCTAAACAAACATGAATGTGCAAGTTTTGTCTCCCAACATTTGGAAAGACTATGCTGGATTATTCATTTTTCATTGCTAACAACTATTCAGCAGCTATATTGTACAGATATTGCAAGATAAAAAAAAAAAAGTACACATAGTTTGCAATTATTCTTTTTTACACAGTCACGCACCACTAAAATAGACTATGCAGAAACTAGGTACTACTAGGCACTAGGTATGTAGGCCTACGTTATATTGTGCCCCGGGGCACACCGTGAAGACAAAAACAAAAGAAAACACTTCTCATAACCAAAAAAAAAAAAAAACACAAAGTACCCTGATTTACTAAGACATTTCATACCAAGGCATTTTGTACCGTTTACATGCGGCACTGTGAAACGGGAGGTTTTCGATTCTGGTCCTTTCACATAGTAGTCCGATGGTTCAGCCATGGTGAGGAAAGCTGAACGCTGGCCTGGTTATCTGGGAGAGAAAGTGTGTCTGTCAGGGACTTTACATGAGCTGCATTGGAAGCGTATAACAAAAACGGAGGGTCCCGGAAATCTCTACTCAAACGAACTTTGCTCAACATTGCTACGAATTAAAGTCTGAAACTGAAATCACTTTAGATGATCAGTAGCAGCTTTGCACTCAGCGTTAGCGTATGTTCGCACCGACAGTGACCACCACGTACACAATCCTCTAAAGGCATTCCGACAGAGCCTACAATAGCAGCGTAAATAGGGCCATCATAAGTGCATGATTACAAAAAAAAACAAAACAGTTCCAGTCATTTGTAGTAAAACCGCAGCGATACATACAATAGGTGTTTATACAGTCGTTCAGCTCACTCGGAATACAATTGTTAGTAGACAGGGGACCTCCTTTAGACACTCAAATAAGAAAATGAATCAGTATTGCACTGTGATACATGGTATTTCAGGCTTAAGGATAATTAAGGACAACATCTGTTACTGAGCCACGCAGTGTAAAAAGTGTCCGATCCTTTTTTACAGCGATGTCGACAGTAACTATACCACCTGGTCAATCTTAAAGAAATTCACAACCATGAGTAGAACGACTAAAAACCTTTCAAAAAAAGGTAAGGGGCGAACGTAAATGTGTTTTATTTCCACTACTAGAAATGTTTATTCCACTGTTGTACTGCACTGACAAAGCTGCCTGGGTCCATTTCAGCAAATCCTAGCAACAAGGCCAAGTTTTGCAGCCACTAAGGGTGCTGATCCACCAGTCCTCTAGAGGGAGTATTGTGTGCTTTTTTGTTTTTCCTGTTATTACAAATTGCAAACATCCAGCAGTGGTGTTAGTAACACAAAATACAATTCGAGAAGCACCTAGCATAATCAATAGCTGATCACCACAGCGAACATTCAGCAAATACACACATTTTCCAATTTTGCATTAACTGATATGATTCTATTTACACGGCAGTAAATGCCAGTTGGCATACATTCAGAAACATGGATGCACCTGTGGGCCGTCTCAGCTAAGCTTCCATTTTTTCTCCAGTTTCATTGCGTCTCGCTTTTCTAACCAGTTCGTTTGGAACAGATTTACAAGATCATATTTACAGCTGTCCAAGTTCAAGTGAAAAAATGCAGCAGGTGACCATTAAACCGCAACGACATACCGTTAAATCAAAAACGCAATGTTTCAACCAACGACTGCACGCAAGATTTGGTCAATGTCTACAAAAATCCCTTTAAAATGCTGTCATATCAGCCATTTCATTAAAACCTAGCTTAGAGGGCCAGATAAAGTGCAGAACTTTGGAAATACTGGTCAAGTAGCACGCAACGTGGGATGTTTTCACGCCATTACATTAAAATGCCGCATTGTGCAGCGTACATATATGTACTCGGACCACAGAACGCACATATATTGTCTTTTTCTGGTAAATTATGAAAATCGTAAAAAAATAAAAAATAAAATAAAATTTAAATGAATATGCTATAAATTTAATTTGACCGTACTAGTCCGGAGTCACATATTCCATCACCAGCAGCAGGAACCCGAAACCATGTTACAGAGGAAATGCCAATTCTAACTTGTAAAACTTCAAGGTGAACATAAAATGAATAGAAACGCTGAACTGAACACATTCTGACATTATTCTATTCCTTTGCCTACAACCTTTAAGCTTTCTAATACCATGGAATAAAGAATTCACACAAAAAAAAGTGCAATATAGGGCAAGTTTAGAGTATTGCGAACTCGCAATCGCATTGCATTTCTAGTACAAAGTCGAAGGTTTGGACACGCCTTCTGATGAATTGGTCTTTCGTTATATAAAAAGAAATTCATATGGAATGACTTATTTAAAAACGTTTTAGAATAGGTTTAATATTTTTGGTTCTTTGATAGGCACCCCTTGACTAAAGGTAGTCAACAGGAAAGGCTTTTAGTTACCTTGCCTTGTCAAGAGTTAATTTCTTGAATCTCTTGCCCTCTTAATGTGTTTGAGACCATCGGGTGTGTTGTGAACAGGTAGGATGGTAAGACCTACTGAGACCGTCACTATAACACTATAATGAAACTGGCTCTCATCAGGACCACCCCAGAAAAGAAAGACCAAGAGTTCACACACCTCAACACCAACGGTCCAGAGAAGACTGTGTGAATCTGGACTTTACGGCTCAATTGCTTCAAAGACGCCACTTCTAAGAAAGAACAAGAAGAAGAAGAGAATGGCTTAAGCCAAGGAACACGAGGAATGGACAGCAGACCAGTGGAAGTCTTCTGTCCTTTGGTGTGATGAGTCCACATTTTAAATTTGTGGATCCTATACGCGTAGGTCCCACCACGGCGTTTTGAGGAGGAACTGTGACGGTATGGGGGTGCTTTGCTGGTGTGGTGACGCCGTCGGTGATTCGTTCAAAATCCAAGGCACGCTTCACCAGCGGGGCTACCACGGCATTCTGCAGCAAAATGGCATCCCGTCTGGTTTGTGCTTTGTGGGACCGCTTTGTGTGTTTGTCTTTCAACAGGACACTCACCCCAAACACACCTCCAGGCAACGCAATGGCTATTTGACCAAGAAAGAGTGTGATGGAGCGTTGCATCAGATGACCTGAACTGCACAATCGCCTGATCTATACACAGTTGAGGTCATTCGGCATTAGTCGGACCGCAGGAGTAAAGGCAAAGACGTCAACAAGTTCTCACCGCCTTGGAGAACTCCTTCAAGACTGCTGGAAAAGCATTTCAGGTGATTAGCTCGTGAAGCTGATTGAGAACATGCAAAGAGTTGGCTAATTTAAAGAATTAAACATATAATAAAACATATTTAAAGTGTCATTACATGATTCATTACGCGTTCCCTGGTAGTCGGGACGACTTTATAGTATTAATGTACAATTAATAGTGAGCGAGAGGGTGTGTCCAAAAGTTTGATTGGTACTGTATATATATATATATTTATATTTATAGGCGGGATGCCATAAATAAATAATGTATTTAATATCCCATATCTTTTGTGAGCAGTGCACAGTGTATACACACACACACACACACATTTGGTACTTGAGAGACTCAGGGCTAGATGTGCACAGGAAGGAAGGTGCGGCACAAAGTTCATGTTGATGTGGCCACAGTTAAAGCTGTACTGCATGTGAAATTAAGAAATTATTGTTGCCTTTACCAGGGTTGCCGATGACGCAAAGAGCATCTAGTGTCACTTACTAAAAGTGCTATGCTCGACAAATCCAGACAGTGTGGTGGGCCAGTAGGTCTGAGAGGGTTCAGACTGCAGCAGGAAAATGTTCTAGATACACTTCAAAGCTTTTCAGCAGGACATTCATGGACTTTCCTCACTCGCTGACTGACCTAAAGCTCAATGAGCATTTGCGGGGCACTTGAAGGCAGATTAAGCCAAGCATTCAGTAACATCATAAGCTGCTCTTTGGAATATTGCGATCCTAATACAGTGGCAGGTGTAACACAGGTGTTGCTTAGCGACCATACGCATTGGTCTTACCTACTTAAAGGTTTAAAGTGTAGAAACGGTAGCACTGCAATGCTTGTTTTGGAAATTAGCGGACTCCTTATCTTCTGATTGTGTGCAGCCAGCGAGGCGAGACCGTTTACGTTTATAATCCATCACACACGTTGACGTTTTGGTTGGTGTGAGATCGTTAATGTGTGCTTAGAACCAAAGAAGCACAGTTTGGGTTTCGGATGCTGTGTAGATGATTACACATGACGCGTTTCTGTATCATTGGCAAAGAGTTTCCTTGGGAAAATATCCTTTATCTTTACAGTACAGTCCAATCAATGTCTACTACGATCAATAACAAGTTTCACAGAACATAATGCAGTCGTCAGGTCAGTCGGCACATCGATTCTCTCGGGTTTTTCTTCAAGGTTGCAATCATCATCCGAATTGTTATGCTTGATTATTTGATTTATAGTTTAAAAATTTCAATTTGAAATGTTCACTCTTTTTCCTCAGACGTTTGGCCTCCGCTGGTCATGGAAACGATTAAACCCGTTTTATTACATACTTGCTTTCATTCAGTACTACATTTAGAGGCGCTTGATTTAAAGGAGATGCTTCACCTGGCCAATGTTACATGTTTCAATCTGCTGTAAGCTAAATAATCCCCGTGCGAAGACAGAATACGATTATCCCCGATCACAGTAAACGAACGAACGAACAGTCTAAATTTTATGCACATAATTTTCTTTCAGTTGGACATGTATGAGAGCCGAGAGCACAACCTGTGCCCTTAGGCTCCTTTCATACGCAGCATGCGCTTGTTTAAAAAAAAAAGAAAAAAAAAAGAAAAGAAAAGGAATGGCCAAATTTTGTGTACATCTAGCCCTCAGCGATGACAACCAACGAGAGCTCTCAGTTTTGTCCACATGTCATAGCATATTGCCTTATAATAATAATAATAATAATAAATATGATCATTATACGTCCAGAAATATGAGTGAGGAAAAAAGGAAGTATTAAATTGCAATAGCTTTGTACTCGCAAATAATAACAAGCTTATGTCCTTCATCAGTTCCACACTGAGACACACCTACCACGCATATGGCTTCTAAACTCGGAATCAAGGCAGTTAAATAAATGGCATTTCTTTTGACTTCTTTTTCTCGGTTAACACAGACACAGCCAAACACAACCAAGCTCGACTTTGGTTTCTGAGTATATACAATGAAGATATTTTCTTTTGATTCTTAAAATGCATCTTATTTACATATTAATATAAGATCGACCAGCGGTCTATACTATTTTCATTGATATTTTACAAGAGTATGAACGATCTAGGTTGTCTGCTACAGTAATACAGAAAAAGGACACTCAAAAACACGTTTGCAAAGCTCAAAATTTCGCCATTGTCATGGAATGCAAGTCCCTGATTTTGCTTAAGTCCCAGCTCAGGCCAGATTGCATTGTATGGGCTTCTACAGAAACGTGTGACAAAAACAAAGAAGACATCAAGGGGAACTTGGGAGCTGACAGAGAAAGGACGAACTGCCGAAACTAAGCGGGTTGACTAGAAATTCCCCAGCTCGTCTTCCTAGATACAGTGGTTTTTAGCAGTGATCAATCTGATTACTTACACTACACACCAAATATTGTGCCTCGCCTACAGTAGGCTTGTGTGAGCCCACCAAACCTCACAGGGAACACAGTTCGTTGCAACCAGCAGTAGCGCTGCCGTGTCAGTGTGCTCCACAGTTTCGAGCTGGTCAGAGGTTCGAGGACAGCCTGGATCGGATAGCAGAGTCTGTTTCAGGCAGGCTAACTATTGAATCTTTCTTGTGCACGATTGGCTCAAAATAGCTCTGTCCTGCTATCCCTGCTCCACCTACGGGGGGCGGCGATGAGGAGGGCATTGGATGAGGTTGTACCATCCTCTGGGGCAGAGCACTCCTGACTCCGGAAGGCCCAGGCATGGCTGGATGAGAGACCTGCGCCGGCCCAATGGAAGTGGAAGAGACATGGGTTGAAGGAGGTGGACTGGGACCCATAGCTGGCGATTCATCCTGGGGCAGGGATGGTTGGGAAGCGGACAAAGCTCGGGCATCTTGGCTCAGGCTGCCTGCGTGCTGCAGGGACTGGACACCCTTGTGCACTGGACTGTGAACGTGCTGCTGGATGAGGGAGAGCTGAGATCCTGTGCGTACACCCATTGGGCTGTAGCCATACAGAAATGTCCTTGGACCCATTGGTGCCAGAGGGCTTTGTACCGGCGGACTAGATGTGGCAGCCGATGCACACGCACCTCCTGGTGCTGGACCAGGTGTCTGTGGCTGCAAGGGAGACATAGATGCTGGGCTGGAGAGGTTCTGGGCCACCTGAAAGCGCCGAACCATGCGGGGGGATTGCAGAGTGCCCGCGCCCACCAGGGGATTTGCCATTTGCGGGCAGAAGCTCATTGCCACGGCCTGCTGGAGGGTGGCAATGGCGGAGGCACCCTGGGACTGGCCTGGATGGGCAAACATACCACCAGGGAGTGAGGCCGTCATAGACATGGCACGTGGGCGCTGCAGGTCCACCAGTTTGACCATCTCCCGGTCATACTTCACAATCTCCTGGATCATCTCATTCTCTCGATTGTTGAAGACACCTGAGTTGAGGTCATGCTGCACTTTGTGCATCAGAATGGAATTCTTCTTACCTGTTGGGAGATGGAAATGATTTGTGATGTGTGCCATGTCAGTTCGTGCAGTACATTTTCCAGCACGCTATAAATCCCTAGTAGAACCGAAGTAGTACATTATAAGTCATATGACTGTCAGATTTATAAAGGGTTAGCAATATCTGTGATTTCTGCAGACGATCACATAGATTCAACATGCACCTTGTCTGGTTTTGTCACGTCACTCCTGTGCAGTGGCGTCTGCACGAAATAATGCCACTAGATTAAATAATACGAGTAAAGTGGCATCAGCGTGAGCAGACTGAATACTGAGCAATGTTGTGCTCCTTATACTCAATATAACCAATCAATATGATCAATCAATATAAGGAAGACTATCTTGGTTATTTAGTTAGTGAGAAAAATGCATAACGTTTCACAGTTTCACAGAACATATTGCGGAAGTTACACGAGGAATGCCCATAAATGTCACAAATGAACGGGATTAATGATTTCCCCGTTTCAAAACGCTGCAAAGAGTTTACAGTTGAGAGCCCATGACTAAAAACGACGATTAAAACATCACAGAAAGATCAGCGCTATAAGATTTCCGCGATGTGGAGGAGATTGTGGAATTAAGGAATAAAAGCAGATTCAGATATAAAGACAGTGAAAACTGTTCTGCCCTGCAGAAACTGTCAATAGTTTCTTTGTTCTCGTATTAGTCCTGGATGGGATGGCATTTTATCAGGGCAGGGCTGGGTAGGGTTTGCTGTTGCCTGATCCCTCCCAGGAAAATAAAAAAAAAACGTCACGTGAAATTTAACATTTAGAACCATGAAGTGGTCAAATTATCATCAAAATCCATAGGGGATCTGAGCTTCATGGTCAAACTGTGAAAGTTCTCTTTAAAACTGCCAATCAGTTTATAACTTTGCTATAAAATCTCACAGTGCATTTTTTCCTGGGCTAGACCGGACTGTCTGCATATGAGCCCCGGCCAGGAGTGGTAGGTTAGCATCTAGCAGCCTAGACTGTTGTGCCAATTAGGCGCCAAGACTGTGGTTTATGATGGTTTAGTGTAATCACTCTTCTCGGCATAACTGTAATTAGGTATGTCTGAAACCTTGGTGATCACTGTGACAGGCCTAACAATTACTTCAGGTCTCAAAAGACGCATTTTTTTTAATTAAACGCTTAGACGACCCTCAGCTCTTACGGGAAACAAGCAGCAGTACAACGACATCTGCTTCTAAAGCAAGCACAGTAAAGGGACCGGGGAAGAAACCTTCAACATTTACCTAGACGGTCCAGTCTGTCAATGGCGACAGTTTCGAAGGCTCTTCTCATCATGGGGTACTCCTCCAGTACCTCGTTGAAATTGTCTACGGAGAGCGAGTAAAGGCGGCAGTACGTCTCAGCTTGCACGCTCGCAGTTCGACGCCCTCGTGTTAGCAGACAGATTTCTGCCAGAGAGAGAAACACAAAGCAAAT
Source organism: Parotocinclus haroldoi (assembly GCA_034779995.1). Lineage (NCBI taxonomy): Eukaryota > Metazoa > Chordata > Actinopteri > Siluriformes > Loricariidae > Parotocinclus > Parotocinclus haroldoi. The sequence goes on from JAUZST010094185.1 coordinate 16,392, forward strand.
TAAGACAAAGCCTTGTGTCCAGACCTGAGGCAGGCCAAAGGATACAAGAGCCTACTTTCAATTGCACAAATGTCCCCAGTAAGCTTCGCTCTGTACTCTAATATTGTAATCACGTACACACGTTATCGTTGCATACGCACGTATAAAGTGTGAGCTGATTCCGATAAATAACTTCTTGGTTTCTTTGCATAAAACCACTGAATCATTTGCAAACGATTACTGTAAAGATAAAACGGATTGCGTGGGACAATTAGGGATATCTAATTTGCTTATGGTGTTTAATATCATAATCCAATTATTTTTTTATTTAATTACCTTGTAAGGACTCAGGAACCGAATCCAGCCCACGGGCTTCAAATTAATTAGAACGTCCCTAAATTAATAACAAGCATCCCCTCATCCCGCAGTGCTGACTGTTCATTGTTTCACCGAGCCACGGCGCTTCCACATATCCACATGCTGGTGCTTGAACGTGTTTGGACCCTTTATAAGTTTCTAAATGAGTGCATAAATATGATTTAAAAACATAACAAAATAAAATATCAGCAGATTTTTCAAATCAGAAGTCCTAAACGTAGCTAAAAAAAAGTAATGTTGTGCTTATGTTGTTCCCTGCAGATCAGTAAAACTTGTCCCATAGAGCAATAGTCATACATATAGACTCGTACAGTTAAATATAAATGGTCATGAAAAGCTCAATAGCTTTGAACACTATAGTTCTTTGCAGTGGGTAAGGCATTATGCAGGCTGCATGTTACCCTAATGTTGCTATAGTATGTTTTTATGTGATATTGACGCACACGATGACACTCAACTATAGGTCCGTCCCGAGTGACACAAGCCTGCCAGAACAGCTCGTCTACATTATAATCACTGGCTACTGTATTAGCATTTCCTGCCATCAATCAGAAGCAGCCCCCAGCCTGTGCTCTAAATGAGTTCTGGATCAGCAGATGCAAATTCCAATATCCTCCCGCAGTTAATTATAGACAGCAGCGTCACTCCGCAGCCACTCACTTGCTCACTGTTGGGTCTCATTCATCAAGTCGAGAGGAAATAAAACGTGAGCACGCATCCACAAGCCACTACGCCAACACGAAAACGCATGCGCACACGTGCAACTACACCGACTGCTTCACAGCTTGACTTGCATGCGCTCGTGTCCGCTGAGCTCTGGTTTGCATAGCCTTAGAATGCCACACCACGTTAATATGGAAAACAAAAGCTGTGCCGCTGGGTGATACTGATATTTCTCCCCGCGATCCTGCTCAATATCTGTCACACTGAACACCCCAGGGGAGACCCTTTTAAAAAGAAAACCCTTTTAACTCTGCTATGCTACAGAATGCATCTGTTACGTTGTGACCTTTCCAAGGTCAGTCAGGGGAGGCTCACAGCCCTCCCTGCTCACTGCGGCTGAAGAGTGCCGAGTCATTCGATTTTAAAGGCGCAGATCATCTTCCACTTCCACAACTAAAATTTGGGAAATGAGAAGGGCCTGGATCTCTCTGCAGGCTCAGGGCCATCACACTCTTCCCCACTTCTGGTATCGGAACCGTTTCAGCGAATATGAGAAGTTGCAAATTGTGCCGTTTGTGCCCAGTCTCACATTATCCTAACACCGATGCACAGCGGCCAAAAGAAATACCCAGTTATCGTGCTGTAACATACTACACTTCTTCTGGTTTCAAAAGAGCAATGATTTCTAAATAGCAACGCAACCAGGCGAACATGCCACATTATCCACATTATTCTCTCGCAGGTAGGAAGAATCTGAGAAATACTTTATGTTTACATTTTATTCGTTTACCGAAACAGTTGCACCTTGGCGGAGGTGGCATTTGAGCCCTGGACCTGGCCTTTTGGGCCCTCCAACCAACGCTCTGACATCAGATAGTCTTTGGTCATTAATAAATGATGAGTAACGATAAAAAATAAGTGCTATCCGTTGCTTTCTTAGGTGTCGTTTTTGGTTGGTTGGAGGGGTGGAGTGACGGGTCCCCCGTCAATGCTATAGGGTACTACCATAAAATACGTCCAAAACCTGGGTGTTAGTATGGAGCGTCACTCCGTAGGATTTCCATTCGATTTTGGAATATGGTTGTAAGTTCAGTCGCCCTGGCTCAGTGTTTGCACTCCAGTGCATGTTCAAAACTGTTTCAATTCTCCAAGCCAAGCCGTCCATAAAATTTGGAAAACGATCTCAGTTCGAATTTTGTTTCACTGGGCCAGGACAGAAATTCACTGAAATGACCGTCTGGTGGAAACCTCCAGGGTTTGTGTAGGTTCCATTAATATACGTTCCATATTGGGATCCTGTTAGCAGTCAGTGTGGCTGAAGTAATAGAGATCCCTCATTATAACCGCCATGCTTTTAGTTATATTTAAGTTATAACCCTGAGAACCGAACTATTATACGGTCACGTTTGATACATCATTTGTGTTGCCCACTGACACAGGAATTAAATGCTAAAGAACATTATTTCAGCAGTGGAACTAAACACCCGTCACCTCGCTATTCTCTACACACAATTTAAGACATCTAGTTTAGTCAAACTTTCCAAAATTGTAGTCTCCTGATGAAAAGATGTTACCCCCAAGGCAAATTATGGGAGGTTTGTCAATGCAAAAGTCATTCTCTTCGAATTCTAGTTAGCCGCAAATGTTGCATTTACATTTACAGTATTTAGCAGACGCCCTTATCCAGAGCGACTTACAAAAGTGCTTTAAGACATCAGTA
>JAUZST010094196.1:0-19130 GCA_034779995.1 Parotocinclus haroldoi
GCTGCTGGGCTTTCTTGGTGATGGAACCGGTGTTGCAGGACCAGGTGAGATCATCTGCCAGGTGAACACCGAGGAACATAACAGTCTTTTGATTAAATTTGATATTCTAGCATGTAACAATACAGGACGAGATTAATTTATATAATGTGGGTGATAACGCATTAAAGTCATGTTATTTTAGCCTACTGGTGGCCTATTTCAATGACAAAAAAATAAATAACAAAAAATTTAATAGCAAACCAAGACGTAACTTGTCGGAAAATATCTATAAAACACATCAGAGTTAGAAGAGTCTTATCCAAATGTGCACAAGAACACCACTGGTTTGATTGTATGATTTTGAGTGAATGACAGACTGACGTTCTTTAACTCCAACCTCTGCTCGTGCATCAGCATACAAGAGTTGTAGTTCTAAATATGTTTTGGGTGTTTTTTTACTTACTTTTTGTCTCTCCCACGATGTTATTCCTCTCTTAAACGCAAATGGTCCCTTAAGCAAATTAAACGACAACGCCATTTAGCGACTTTTAGGTAAGCCTATAGTGACTTTCCTTACTGAGGTGTTGGCAACACTGTCTGATGCAGTGATTGTTGCTTCTACTGTCCAGCTGGTCACCTCAACAGGCAATGACAATGCAGATGCACGAGCAGAGGTGGGAGTTAAAGAACAGCAGTCTGTCATTCAATCAAAATCATACAATCAATCTGGAGTTCTTGAGCACTCTCATTTGGATAAGACTCTTCTAACTGTTTTATAGATGTTTTCGTACAAGTTACAAGTTGGTGTATTACTTTGCCCTACTATTTGTAAAAAGCTGTAAATAGTGTTTGTAAGTGTATTTGCCTGGCCTATTGTATATAGTACTCATTTGTTTCTTCCACCACTACATGTGTATTCAACTAAAACTTGAATTATATTAACTGGTTCACATTCACCAAATGAGTCTCTGGTTCTTCTTGCTGATCTTCGGTCGATAATAGGATGATCATTAAACGGATTCTAGTTCATATTCTCCTTTTCATTATTCTGCCATGATACAGTATAGACTGCTCTTCCGAAACTCATTAAACTTCTCAGTTTGTGAAAAAAGCTGGGAACCACCTGTACAATACAACTCAATTAATGTGTATATATATAATGTCATAAACAGTGTAGATTTTCTGGGGATCTGGAATGGATTTGTTAAATGTACATTATTCCTTATGGGGAAAACCTGGTTCGGTACAAGAACCGAGGTACCACTCTATATGCTTTAAACATAACTTTTGAAGTAATATTTTATATAAAACAGTCATATACTTCAAGACTCTAATCAGGAAAGGAAAGTGAAATTATTTTGTAATACAGCGCTGGTAAAGTCAGTAGATGGAACAGTGAAAAAGCTCACAAGTTCCAACTGCAAATCACAAATAATAGAAAAAAACGCAGTACAAACCTGTAAAAACGCAGTGCCAACAACCTGTGGCTAAATGCCTGCTCCATTGCATCTCTGTAATATAACACAAACAAGACAGGCAAACAAAGAAGCACGTAGACATAATTATGAAGCACTAATGACGCTAATTACAATAAACAGGCTCCAACAGTGATCACTGAAATGATAGAGTGAAAACTGAGGAAAATGTAAAGTGATCAGAACTACCGACTATTTAACAAATACACACATTTCCCTTGGCCCAAATATAATTACAGGAAATGCTGATGCCTTTAGGGTCAACATTTACTTTTGTTAATATAGTTAACATGGAATACACGATAACCTGGTAATCATAAAAGCGCAGTCTTCAATTTGGTGTGGTGCCAACTGTGTGCGATAATAATGTAGAAACATGCTGCCACACATTTCTATCCTTTGTTAATACACTGAGAATTAATACAGAGAATTAATTAAGAAAGTAATTACATTTCTTCTTGCTCAGACTAGTAATTATGCTGTAAATGGGGTGTTATTTGGTTATTAATCAAATAAGTAAGATTGAATTTTACACATTTATAACATTTTATACACAGTTACTTATAATACACATGGATTTGGCTTTGGGTTTTTGCGTCAAAGCTGATGTAGGAGTCTATTTAGGCCTCAGTAGTCTCTATTTTTAAGGTACTTTATGACAGTTGTGATTTAATGAGCAGATTTTTGTGCAAGGAGGCGACTGACACCAAGGCAAGGCCACTGGACCAATTACAGTTGGTAGTTAATGGAACGAGAAACAGCTGCAGGAGCAGAGGAGAAACATATACATGGTGAAAAGAAGATTCTAGAGGGTGGGACTATAGAATTATACGATTATAATCATATACAAGAAAGGTAAAAGTGTGGCCTTGCCAAGAGGTGCAGCAGTCTCTTCTGGGATGTGATATTTCCTTTACTCCAATTATTGGTTGAAATATTGAACTGTCTTGTATGTAATTCTGAACAAGTGATTTATTCCACAAGATACAAATCCTTGAAAATCCTTGCACTGCACGAAGCAGAGCACAATCTAAACCAGTAACACCAAAAACACAACACATAAACACATTTTGTTTTTACAGTGCTGAGCAAAAAATATAAATTGGAACATAAATGTATTGCTAAACATAAATTTCTTGCTTGGCATCATTTAAGCAATAGCACTTCAGAGGGCGTGTGTTATCGCGAAAAACATTACGGCTGTTATGATCTACGGCACTCGCCTTCCACAAATCGCAGGTTATTTGCACTAATACACCCTCGAGTTTTCTATGGCTTATATACATCAGGTGTGTGGGTTTTTTTTTACAACAAAATAACCTAAATAAATCATTCCTTGATGTCTTACTTCATGTGCTTTAAGACTGACAATACCATCTGTCAGAATGTAGGTCCAAAATAACTGAGTTGTTGCTATGCAACAGTTCCTAACCTGTTCTCTTACAGTATGTTACAAATATCATGTGCTTTATAAAACACTACCAAGTAGCCATAGTTTGAAATACATAGTGCAAATAAGCAAAGCTGAAAAGGTATAGATATCAAAATAAAAGTCATTAAGAGTTATTTATTAGGGTTATTGCTTCATTTGTATATGTTAAATGTTTGTGCGGATAAAGCTTGTCTTATTTTTCAATAAGGCAAATATCGGCACAATGAGAACGCTTCTTAAATGAAAATTTGTTTAACGACCCTTATATATAATAAACCATTAAGTCAGAGAGAGTATAAATTTCAGTACTGGCAACGCTTAGTTCTGATGAGTCATTTACCTTTCTACTGAAATACATTATCCAGCTGATGAGATAATTAGTAAGATATTTGGGTAAAGGTGTAGCTAGTAACTTGGAGAGTAGTGCATACTACAGAGACTCCAGAACCAGAGGAAAAAATTCCCTTGCGTAGGTTTTTTTTTTTTTAATGCATGTTGGATGTTTTTCAATTTCTCCTGTATGTGCGCCATCATCTTCCACAGGCGAAATATCCTGTTCCTCAGGAATCTCTAGTACGCTATAGTTATTACCTTTTCTTTATTACTGCAGTAGAAATGACACAGTCATTGCAAAGGTGTGCGCACATTACATTTCAAAGATGTACAGCAAAAATACGCCTTTCAATTATACCTCTGGCAATTTCCGTATGTATTTCGTAGTGAGACAACCTAGTCCCACAAACCGCTTTTATCTAATAATAGAATTTCTGATAGTTTATCATGCAGCACTGTCTTTCAAAGGACAATGTAATTTGACTGGCTTTATAAATGACCAACACAGATCTTTGTTTTTGCATGTAAGTTCAGTTAGCCAATGAGATATACTGAGTTATCACAGTAGTTAGATGCCTAAGGCTTTGGCAGTATCAGTACCTAAGAATAGTGTGTTTCCTGAAAATAAGAACACTATATGACATTACATTTGCATAATTATAATAAAGTGTCGACTATAACAAAGGCTGAGGACTACCAAGAAGTCAGTGTAATGTCATTTTGTTCATGACTAAGAAGAAAGTGTAATGTTAGATCAGGAGCACAGTTATATAATTAACGCCTGAAGTCTGAATTAGAGATATTTTTCTGTTTCCTTTCATTTGTTAATCAACCTCTATTCCTATGAGCTTGTGATGCTATCCACAACCCTATACCATGACAGATCCTGGCTTTGGATGTTTGGCTGATAAAAGTCTGAATGGTCCTTGTCATATTTGGTGTTGGAGCACACAGCGTCCATTTCTTGTCTGGCAAAAATACACATTTGCACTGTGAAATGGTCTATCCCAGATACCCCGGAGCAAATCAAGGCAGCTGCTGCTTCTGGACATGGTTAATATAAAATTTGTTGTATTTGCACAGTAACGTTTTAAGTTGCATATGTGAATGTAATTACAAATTGGAGTGGGTGATAAAGGATTATCAAAGTAATGCCTTGCACGTGTGGTTCTACCAGCTATTGATAACGGTTCTTCATACAGTGCTGTCTGAGGGATTGGAAATCATGGCTCCTCAGTTTAGGCCTCAACCCTTACACTTTATGGACCGAAATTCCTTAAGATTCCTTGAATCGTTTATTATATTATGTACTGTAGACTGAGAAATATGTAGATCCGTTTTGGATCTTTCTTTAAGGAGCGTTTTTTTAAACAGTTCAATAATTTTCCATCCGTCCATCTTTGCTCATCAGAGACTCAGCCTTTCCTGGATGCTGCTTTTGTACCAAAACATGATTACAATCATTTGTTGATCACTGTTTATTTTATCATAAATTTCTTTACTACAAATTGAGCCCAAGCTTTTTCTAAATGTGTCTCAGGCCTGTAATGGAAAAAAAATGGTAAAAATAAAATAACCAAAGGCATTTTTGAGTTCATAATGTCTGCAGTAAATTAAAAGTCAAAGTCCCAACATTTTCTAATTTAGGGTTATATTTGAATGGAAAAGTAAAATCAAATTTGTAGCAGACTGCAATGCAGAATATTCAGTTTGAAAAGGCGCATTATCTACGTCCTCTATTACATATCTCAGCACCTGCTCTGAATTTAATCAAGAACACACTTGGAAATAGTGTAGAACACTAAAAAAATCAGCTACATTATACAACAGAAGACATGGCGCACGGGGTGCTACTTTGCCGGCCTGTGGTTTTAACTTTTTTCAAGAACTTGTAGTCACAGTTTACAGTCACAGTGTTTCAGAATGGTGAGCAGATTTTGAACGAGTCTCGGCTGAGATCACGGAATCGAATTCACTGTAGTTTCTTTATGAAAGTACAGCTCTTGTCTCTTGTTTTCCACTGTAAATAATGTATACCTTCTTTAATGTTCAGTACTTGGCAAGGTCCATTCCAATTGTAATTGTAACATGTAATACATGTATTTTACAGTCCATTACCCATCTCTCCAGAATCAGTTGCTGTGCTTATTGATAAATGATCCAAGTGACAGTCTCATGAGGCACAACTGACATTCGAATTAACTGGCAATGAAACCTATGCATGGCTGGTGTGAATGTATGGTTAATTGCTCATACACTCACCATCTGGTACTGTTGACTGCAAATGTTTTCATATCTCATTCTTTATAGGTGTATAGGTGGGTATATATTCACAATAAAGCCAAATATTTGCTTACACTCAAAGATTACACCTAAAAGCACGGGTACATACAACTCCAAATCATTAAAAAATTGATTTGACTTTTATTTCATTACAGACAGTGTGTTTAATTAATTTGTTAGTGAACATCCATTCCTGCATTTCAGGCTGGCAACACATCCAAAAAAGTAAATTATGACTAGTAATTAGTTAAAATAATAATAATAATAATAATAATGATCTGATACATGAGCAGCATTAATTAAAAGCATTAATGAGCAAAGATGGCCAGAGGATCTCCAGTTGTTTGGGAAATGCAATAGGAAATTATTAAAATGTTTAAAAAACAATCTTCCCCAAAGGAAGAATTGAAGGGATTAGCATATTTCCCCCTCTACAGTAAATAATATTAATAAACAATTTAAAGAATCAGGAGGAATTTCATTGTGTAATGGGGATGGGCGCAGGCCGAAACTGAAGACTGCATCAGACCCCAGACAGCACTGCATCAAAAGTCATTCATCAGTAGCTGAGATGACCCCAAGGGCAAGGGATTACTTTGGCAAATTCATGTTAAGCACTACAATATGTGGTTACATTAATAAATGTAATTTAAAGTTTTGCAAAACTTGCAAAGAGGCCTCATGTTAACCCGGGAGCAACATCGACTTCTCTGAACTCAGAGGTATCCAGAATGGACCAACAAACAGTGTAATTGTGTATTGTTGTGAGATGAATGTCAGGGTTTGTCATGGTACGGGCTTGTGTCAGTGCCTTTGGCACAAGTGTTTTTACACTGCTGCAATGGGAGCATTAATGCAGAAAAGTACATTGAGTTTTGATACTGCCCTCAATACGACAATTTTTTTAAGGATCTTTACATTTGAATTTACCGAGTAATACGGCTTAGGGAAAAATGTCAGTATGGTCCAGTTACACTCTCTGTCTATCTGAATCAAACATGAAGAATTGACCGTTTCAGGCTGAAATCTCCCTGCCACTTAAAGACAAGCATAAACACATCTTCCTCTTCAATCAGAATGCCAATGGGCCTCTGATGACACCACTGTCACACTGGAATAAACAAACCAGATTGTACTAAAGTACATTTGCAGCCAGTGCTCCTGAAGGGAAAAAATAAACTAAACTAGAACAGTTTATTGAATATTTACAGAGGTGTATAATGAGTACCTTAATCAATTGAATAATCTAGGTAAATTGGTGAACTGTAACCTGGTCACGTGCAAAAAATGCAATAACGGGACAACTAGAAACGAGATAATACAATATCCACTAAAATACAGCACTACCACCATTTTACTAAATATAATTTACTAATATAATAATATTCTTTTAGCCATATTATTTTGACAAAATATTATAGGCAGCACGGTGGTTCGGTGGGTAGCACTGCTGCCTCACAGCAAGAAGGTCCTGGGTTCAATCCCAGGGTGGAGCGGCTTGGGTCCGTTCTGTGTGGAGTCTGCATGTCCTCCCTGTGTTTGCAGGGTTTTCTCCAAGTACTCCGGTTTCCTCCCACAGTCTAAAGACATGGGTTGGGTTAATTGGTGTCTCTAAAGTGGCCCTAAAGTGGTGTGTGTGTGTGTGTGTGCCCTATGATGGATTGTTCCTGTTCTTGCGCCAGGTGGGCACTGTCTGGCCCACAACCCTGTGTGGATTAAGTGGAAGATAATGAATTAATGAATGAAATATAAAAGAAAAAACCCAGAAAAACAGCTTCTATAGGCTACATTGGCAAATATTTTGTTTGATCTCCCCTTACACTTCAGCAATAGCAGTTAACAATTCTACAGTCTGAAAAAGCATGGTGAGGAATGGTCTGTTTTTGGAAGGGTTCAGGTTTTTTTTTCAAAGGGGGAAACAGGGTGAAAAGACTAAGTTGAGCTAAAACTCACAAAGATTGGACTCGAGATCAGTGAAAAGGATTATGGAGTAACAAATCCAAATTTGAAATTTTTGGCTCAAGTTGTTGACAATATGTTACACATATAATGGTGGCCTATGACTTTTGTACGTTCATGTATGTCCAACCTAGAAGCAAGTATTAATAAAAAAAGAGTAAAATTATCATTTGAAACATTTGAAAACATTTTCAATGCAGGTGAAATGTATGACTACCGAGTAACACAGTGAGAAAGAGACAGATGCAAAGCTCGGGACTTGAGTATGGCCTTGGTGTTTTCTCTGATGAGGCTTGGCAGCAGCAGACATGGCACAGCACTCATCTGTCACGCCAAAATGGAAAAGCTGTGTAACTGCGGAGTGCAGCTGGGATGAACACAGTTCTTACCATGTCCCATGAGCTGTAAAACAGACCTGACAGTGATACAGGAGATAGAGGACCAAGTTTACACCATCTGATCAGATGGGAAGTACACAACTAATGTGATCAAAATTCCAACCCTCAAACAGAGGTAAACAAATCAGAGGTAATCGGTCAATACTAATCGTTAAGCACTTTTACTTTAGTGAACAACTTGAGTGTGGTTTACTTTGTAATTTGCTCTGGATAAGGGCATCTGCTAAATACTGTAAATGTAAATGGTGTAATAGGTCAGAATTATTAAGAAGTATTAAGTGAGCCGATAACCAAACATGCAAACAGCAATGCTAAAAAGCCAACTTTAAAGCGGTCCAGACCTGCTTCAGCTCAACAACCCCTTAACACCACCTTAACACCCACCCTCCCAAACCCCTCCTACCCTGAACTCTACTAAGCAGGGATTAAAAGTGGGTTAGTCAGTAATTTTCGGCCATGTCTCTATACGAGTGTCTACATATGTGCAATAATATTATCATCAATTCACTGTTTTTTTTAATTATGGTACATGTGTGACTTTGTGTGTACTTGAGTTACTTGAATGCTGTTTACTTTTACAAAGAGAACTCTTGACCTTGCAGTTTCACCACACTGTGACACACAAACTACTGGTTGCCACTGCCATCTGTCTTTATTTATCACTTTCTACCCTATAGAGAGACACAAACGTACCCACACGCCTACGCACACACTGAAACCAGGGCAGAATCAGCAGGGGTGTCTGAAATTTTCAAAGGGGTGGTGATAATTTGAGATAAACATATTCTGACACTACCAAAAGTGAAACTGCACAAACTGAATACTGTTATAAAACAGTACTAAAATGCTCTCGGTAATACCAATACTACCACAGTGGCATACACTTAAAGCTGAACAACTATTCCAAACACGAAACTGATGAGCGCTCAACTGTCCTCATCTCGGATGAGTCACAGTTCAGTTTGCAGCCTGACAATAACGTTTTATGTGGGGAAAGGACTCCATCGGTAATGGTAGAGCCATGGTTTGGTAGTTGTACCATGCTCCACAACATCAAGAAATGGATCGCTGACTGCTGTCAGATCCCAAAATGAGGTACCGCACCCTTTAGTGGTACCTTATGCTGGAGCAGGTGGAAACAAGTTTCTTTTCAGGGTTGATAATACAAGGCCACAACGTGCGAATTTCATCACCAACATGCTTAAGGAGGCAATTGAAAGCATGAATTAGCCTTCATGTTCTCCAGACCTGAATCCTATTGATCATGCTTGGTAATGGGAAAACATCTGACAACCGTCCGTTGCCTCCCACAACATTTTTTGGGCTGGACGTTGCGCTGGAGCAAGAGTGGCAGGTTAAGGAATCTGATCCTGTCCATGCCCTATCACTGTCAGTGTGGTTTGGCAGTCTTGGGTGACCATACACTCGCCTGAAGAGTCAATGTGTGGCATATATCCATTTTCACATGCTTCTGTTCACCCCCATGAATATGTCACTTACTGCTCAAATCACCATAACTGAATTTGCATCTCGTGTGTGTAATCAAACAACTTTCTTTGATTTTTCATTTGCTTTTCTGATGATCTTGTTTAACAAAATTTAATCACTTCATATTCGTTTGGAAATATTCTCTATAAGCAGCTCACTTTCAAAATGAAGTTTGGGTTTTATTTACAGCAAAATAAAAAGCTACTGGTGCACATAGGTCATGAGCCTGGATAAATGTGGAAAGTTATCAGGAAGGAAAGCACTAAGTTTAAACAGCTTCCCCGTTTTGAGCACACATTAAAAATTATCAACAACAACTAAGGCCAAGGACAACTTCCTGATCTTGAGAATGAAAGCAATATTTATTTGCCTGGGCTATGTACAGTGGTCCCTTGCTACTCAGAATACAAGAAAACTTAACCTATAAGGAATTATGTATAAATTGAATGAATCACCTGTATAAGGCATTTTATACAGTGATTGAATTGTATTGTGCAGGTGTTCGCTGATTTGCTATGGAGTTACACTCTGACAAATCCACCATGAGTTGACTGTATTGTAAACCAAAGGGTTTAATATAATGTATGTATTAGTGATACCTAGACCTTTTTTTACTGGGGTGGATAAATTAAAGTCTCAATTTCTCTTTTCAAGGCAGTTAAACATTAAGCTAAAATATCAAATAATATAACTGTAAGTATTTTCTACATATTTTTCTTTCTTGTAAGTCTGTGTAAATTTTAATTAACATGTATTTTGACAAACTCAGAGCACCTTAGAGCAGGCTCACACATCCGTTGTGATGTTTTGCCAATGTCTTAACATGCCTTGACATTTAGTTGAGAAAAATCAGAAGTTTTGACTTACACAAATTTAAGAAGCTCCAAATGGTGAAAAAAAAAAAAAACGGCAAGTGCCGACAGTTTCTTCTCATCACTTTGTTACAGATCTAATTATTTTTCCTTTGAATTTCTATTTGAATCAGTTTTCTTTTCTCCTTCAGACGTAGTTTCGCTGTTACTTATCTTTACTTTTTTTTCATTTATCTCTTCAGTCCTTTGTCCTAGTTATCAGTCTTATTGATCACTCACTTTTGTCTGCACAGTATTACTTTTGGTTTACTTCTCTTTTCTTTCCTGTCACTTTGATCACTTTCACTTTCTTTCAAAATACACAGATAATCCATTCTGACACCATTCCATCTGATGGACGGTCGGGCCACTGTGGTGAGGGATTGTGGCGTGTACTTTTACAGTGTGTGTGAATATCTTACTCAATTCCAGCTGCATGGTGAGTGCTTGATGCTGCTGACACTGCAGGATAGCTTACAACTTAATTAGCTGTACAATGGGAACTTCCTAGCTCTGTGGTGGACTTCTTTGGACAAGCCAAGGGTCAGACCCATTGTCCCTTGCCGTAAACTTTGGATGGCACAAGGAATTCCACAGAGCCATTTAAGATTTACAGGCCAATTAATGCTCATGTTGGAATATTCATCTTAAAATATACCCTATTTTTTAGCAGTATACAGTATATACACTCATTGGCAAAAAATTTAGTTCTGTCTCAGACAGATGTGTAAATGATTACAGGTGTTTTCTGATTAGAGAGTGCCACAAGAGGGTGTAAAGAGATTCGCCCGCTGCTGTATATAAAGGAGTGATTTTTGATTGTTTTTGTTCGTCACTTTTTCTTTTCTCCTTTCCTCTTTTCTACTGCTCTGCATCCTATCAGCCACACTAGATTTCAAGATGTTGTTACATTCTTAAGCATGGGTGATACGTACCATGCTCATGACCATATATTCTTCTAATACACTGAGGTCCACAGACTCTAACATTCCAGCTAGCAGCGTATAAAGCATGTTCTCATCCAAGGATAAAACATAATAAGATTTTTAAAGCAATTTTGTTCTTTAGTTCATACTGAGGAATGGGTTTATTTCAAAAGGAGATGTTACATCATATATCTTTCATTTCTAGTCAGAAGTGAAATACTGGATGTTTTGTACCTTGTGAAGGAAACTACTAGATACTAAAGCTGGCATCCCTGTGTGCTTGCATATAATCTTTTTGGATATCTATAACCGTTTTTTTATTGTTAAATTATTACTGTTATATTATATTATATTATATTATTGTTTTATTATTATTATGTCAATTATTACCACCTGACCGAACACTTAAATCATACTCACAATTGGGTATAAATGTGCTACACGTTTACATTTTTATGTGCTGCTCTATTACATTTACTTAACGAGTAACCTCTGAAGAAAGAAAATTGTTTATTGTACAAGTGTACTTAATCTGTATTTGGCATACTTTTTAACTTTTGCTATGAGAAATGTTTGAATCTAAAACTGCACTTTTACTCCATCATTTTTTAATTTTACGGCTTTGGTATTTAAAGTTGAGCCTATATTTGAAACGCCTGAATAACAGTATTTTAAACTGTTTGTATTGCACTGCAGAGCCAGGAGTCAGCTGCTGGAAACAAGCTTGTCAACAACTTGGGTTTAGTCCCAGGTGCATCTGGCAACCTGGGGGGGGGAATGGTCCACTCGTTTACTCATTCACTAATGACCGTATGCATTATGTGTAGAAAATTATATAGTGAAGGGTCCTTTTGTTAACCAGAGAACAAAAATTCCATTCTAAGGGTCTCAAAGAGATGCCAATGCCTAAAATTGTCAGTGCACAACACGGGCTGTAACATAGTTCCTACTTAGGTTCAGTGTTAAAGCAAAGCAAAAAATAAATTAATTAAACAATATTCATGAATAAAACATTATTATTTTGACAGTAAAATACACATGCTAATTTTTTTTTAATTTTTGCCAGCTGTTTACACAACACTAGCTGCAACATCTAGAAGAAAAAAATAATTTCCCATTATAATTTATTATAATGTCAAGTCTTCAGAACAGACTTTGAACAGATGGTTATTGAATAGTGCTTACCCACAGAGAGAAATGAATCAGGCAGATATAATACACAGCATTTTATAATTACTGTGTAATGTTTTCCTTTAATAAAAAAGCAATATTTCATTTTTTGTCTGTACTCACATGGCTTGTGACAATCTAACATTAAAACCTTGTTTCTTTGTACATATTAAAATACTAAACCTTATACAGTACATTATACACTGCTATAGGCGATAGTTAATTAAGGGAAATTATATACATTTCAAAATATCCCTTATTTTTTGTTAGAAGTACATATCATTCATTTATTCATTTTCTTCCCATTAATCCACAAAGGGTCGTGGACCAGTGTCCACCCGGCAACTCTGGGCATAAGGGCAGGAACAACCCTAGACGGAGCACCAAGGCATCATAGGGCACACACACACACACATGCACACAGTCACGTACTAAGGGCCACTTTTAGAGACACCAATTAACCTAACATGCATGTCTTTGAAGTGTGGGATGAAACCGAAGTAAACCCATGCAGACCACATGGAGAATATGCAGACTCCACACAGAAAGGACCCAGACCTCTCCACCCTGGGATTGAACCCGGGACCTTCTTGCTGTAAGACAGTGATGCTACCCACAGAGCCACCGTAATGCCAGCAGTATATATCTTGTATCAAAATGCCTGAGGTACCAGAGCCAGCAATTTACCTGTTAGTTCATTTTGATAGTTTTGAGGAAAGCAATCAAAGTGTTGATAGACACATCTTATGCCATTATTTCCTTACCTTCATTCTTTACAAACCATAGAAAATTATAGGTTTCACTCACAGCATCAAGGCAGGAACTTGCTACTACAGTCATCATGCAGCTCTATCATCACACAGTAGCACTCTCAGACAGAAATGAATGCTCCTAGATAATGTTAACATGGCCAATTGAATTCATGAAGCAGTATTTTTAGATGCTTAGTTACTCTATGTGGTAAATCCAAATCCCCCTGACTTTACAGCATACTGACTGTTCTTCATAATGAAACTCTTTTTATTCTTCCATCACTTGAATCCACTTTTAGCACATGGTACAGGGTACAGATGTTGGCACTTGGATGGTCGAAAGGTACAGACAATATAATTAATCAAGAAAATCAGTCAACAGCCACATTGACTTAGTTTTCTAATAATTGAATAATTTCCTTTAAAAAGGGATTAATAATTTAAAAAATGTAGTTTTGTATATTTTCACATTTGTTTAATAAGGTTTAATTAATTTAATACGGTTTCTATCCATTTCAGGATTTTTAATGCTGATATTTCTATGCATATTTATGCAATATAAAGAATTCTTTAGGGTTCACCAACTTTTAAGCAAACTATACCTGCTGTCAAAAGCCAGTGTGGAACGCTGGGCCTGCTCCAGCATTTCATGCTTAGTGATTTGGAACCAATTCACACAAGGAAAGAGTCCCTGATGCAGTTAACACAGCGATGAATTCCTGCTCTAAACCTCAACCTTAGTAAAGACCTTTAGTCAAATAACTCAGCTACAATGCAGTTAGCACTTTTATGATATGGCCAAATGACTCCAGTTATTGTCTGTGCTATAATAATGTAAAGTGGCTACACTAACAAACAAACACTATTGTGTTGTAAGCTTAATGCACGAACAGTTGTGTTGGATGTGACATACTAACATGTCATGCTGTAATTGGTGTGATTAATTCTTATTCCACCAGACCCATTAAATGTTACTGCGGTATCTTGGATTAGGATATCCAGCCGCCCTACTGTTGAAACAAAGTACACAAATATAGTTATACACTCCTTATTATGACTCCATTATATATCTCTTTCTATTTTTAAACTATTTTGCCATTACATATTATATATATATAATTTACGTTTGTTCGGTCCATTACGTTACATTTATGATATCCATCATGTTCTGTGAAACAGGTTGTTGGTGAAAATTACTATGGACTAGATACTACCATAGCCACAAAGTCTATTTCTACAACTGTCCTCTGAAAACAACAGTGAAACACTACCATCTACACAGCATCCAAAGCCTGAACAGTTATACATGTCAAGTCCCCCACTAAATACACAAAAACTTGGTTCTTTAGTTACAACTCTGTAGAACCAATATATAAACATGCAAGAGTACAGACCCATTAGAGCTTACTGCTGTATCTGAGGTTCCCATGTCTCTAGAGTCACTCAGTATACTGACAAGGACATCCAGGTGACTCCAGTTCATGAGTGATTACATCACTCGGTCTAATTTTAAAATCCTCTGCTATTATGATCCACGTGTGTGTTAGTGTGTGTTGTGCTGGCATTAGTGGATCAGACACAGCAGTGCTGCTGGAGGTCTGAAACACTGTGTTGCACTCTTACGGGTCTCAAGCGACTTTTCATTATACAGTAGAACTTTTGTCCTTTATAATTCAGCCTAGTATAGCTCTGTTTCTATGATTAATACGTGTGCACATACTATACTGATAAACTTGGCAAACTACTAATATTCACACAAGTATACTAGGGTTGGAAAAAATCAATAAAAAAAAATCCAGCAATTGTTTTGCAAGCCAGTCAATATTTATCGATATGTTGCTGAGCAGATGCTTAGGAAAATAATCGCAAATTGTCACTGTGGTCCAGAAAAGGTCCACATAGGACATAAAGAAACCTTCTGTTTGTGTTTTAAAGAGACAGAGCATTTATGTATCTTAAAAGTTTAATGTATAACAGCATTTACTCTTTTTTAATATATTTTCTCATCATTCCCTCTGCCTTGCTCCGTCCCCTGCTATATGTCTGGGCACCCAGTTTGGAAGCACTGTCTTGAAGGAACTTTTAAGGTTTTACAATGATTTCCCAGAAAGCGTAACAAGTTTCGTTTTTGTTATTTCATTTTTTGCTACACAGTTAACCTTAAGAGATGTTTAAGGGCAATCTGTAAGGTACAGATCTTAAAATGTTGGCCGTATAAGGAGGCTGAGAACAGTGTTTGGTCACTGAGAGTGGGGCAAAAGATGGAAGCGAATGGATATAAAAGTGCAGCAGTTAAGATAATTGGCACCATTATCTTAACAGTAGCTTAAGCTATGACATTGTTATCATTATCAGTTAAGGATAGGGCGAATGAGCAGTCAGTGAAGTGGTGATAGATGAGGCTGCTTCTATCAGAACCCAAACGGGGAGAGGCTGACTCGTCTACAATGCATCCAATAGGCAAAGAGTTCCAAAGCCTGGGTTTCTTCTTTCTTCCAAATTAATTCAAAAGTGATTGATAAAACTGATGTGGCCAGCTAGTGAAAAAGGCAGCAAGGAACATCACTAAAAATCTAATTTAGTGTGGGATTGCAAAGGAGAAAAATTAGCCCCATATATTCCATCAGATTGAGTAGTGCCAATAACCCCCAAGTGAGAAAAACTAACCTTGAAATTCAGGTTTGTGAGTACGCTGTTGGAGTTACTGGAAATGGCTCACTTGTCTGAAGACTTGGTTTAAAACCTGATTTGTCCCTTTATTTTGCCAGGCTCTCAAGGGTGGGAGGGAAGGATGAATACTTGGGTGAAATATCATATCATAAGCATAGAGTGTGACTTTATGTGCAGTAATTCCTCTCATATTGCCTGACAAGCTGTAATTCTTATACACGGCTATAGAAAGGATTTGAGTGAGATAAACAATGTCAGAGATAAATTGTAATAATAATAATAATTTAATAATAATAATAATAATTTCCTTGTACCTCTTTGAAAGGAAAAAAAACAAGATGAATTATTGTTTGTCCAAACAGAGAGGAGGGGGAGGTACAAAGATCAGCCATAGTGCTAATGCTTTTTGTTTCTACACTTATTGGCCATTTTATCAGTTCCATTTACCACATAGGTACAACATGCAGTTCTACAAATACAGACTGTGTTCTAGAGACAGAATTTTGCTCTTCATACGCCCCTTTTTGGTCAAGACCCCCACAGGACCAGCACAGATTAGGCACTTTGGTGGCAGATTATATTTAGCACTGTAGTAACACTGATGTGGAAGTTAGTGTGTTATGCTTTAGCGAGAAAATCAGACAAAGCAGTGCTGCTGGAGTTTTTAATACAACATAGTGTCACTACTGAGAATAATCTACCAATTACAACTATCTATGACACTGTTTTAAAATGTTTGTAAATATAGTATTAAGTAAGGATCTTGAAATGGAAAGCGGTTTACATATACTCTAGAGCCAGTTTATTGGGTAATGCAAATATCCAGTCAGCCAATCAAATGCCAGCAACTCAATGCATTCAGATATGGTCAAGGCAACCTACTGAAGTTCGAACTAAGCCTCAGGACATGGTATGGTTATTGAGTATTTCAGAAACTGCTGATTAACTAGGGTCATGAGTTACCCTTGCTTATAGAAATAACTACATTACAGCCAAGTTATGCAGAACAGCATCTCTAATTGGACAAAACGTCAAACCTTTAACTTTTAACCTTTAGCTGCTGAACTACAGCATTATTTTACAGCAGAAGTGATAGGTCAGCTTGCGTACATATACATAGAAAAGCCGAACTCTGGTAATCTGACCGCTTGGACCGCCTGCTAGTTGCGCCGCATGTGCTTACCTACCTAACGCGCGGCTAGATCGGACAAAAAGACCTCCAAGTCTTCACATAAGGCCACTTGTATTGACGCATAATGTTCACTATATGGTTCTGCCACAAAGCAAATCAATTGCATAAAAGATTTTTCAGAGAGTTTTCATTTGGCCAGTGTGTTGTTCATTTCTGTTTCAGTGATGTGAGGCTCAGTCTCAGAAAAAGCATTGTATCTCGTCAATCATTCAGCATTGTGTTTTGATCTTTTTGTTATAAATCTGAAATTATAGAGAGGTGTTAAAGAAAGCCCTGAATTCATTCATATACTTAACACTTTATCATTAACACATGATATTTTTTTCTGCACTTTTTTAAGTATACCCTCACTTTATATGAGCAGTATATTTTACAGTGGGAGTACATCATTCAAAGGGGTCCATTTTTAGATTTTATAACAAGGCCATTCCATTACGTGTTTCTTCTGTCCAGATTTCTCTAACGCCTGAGCAGGCTACAAGGGCTGTAGAGGACATTTGAGCACACTTAAAATTCTATCATGTAATTTTAGAAAATTATGTTAAAAATGATGTCAGACATAATTTTAAGTGTAATAATTTTAACGTAATTTTAAGTGTGCTCAAATGTCCTCTACAGTCACCAGATCTCTATCTATTGCAATGTGGTGAAACGGGAGATTTGCATCATGGATGTGCAGCTGACAAATCTGCAACATCATGCATGAACTTTGAAGTCTCTGATGAGTTTTTTTCCAGCACCTTGCTGAATCTATGCCACAAAGAATTAAGGCAGTTCTGAATATAATAGGAGGTCGAGCCCTGTATTAGCAAGGAGTACTTAAAGTTGGTGATCTGTGAGAGTACATCTGTTATCTAAATACTAAATAAGAATAGTTGGAGATGGCAGCGACACATTGGGTAACTCTGCTTATATTTTCTTTATTTCTCACTTTCCCTCTGCATAATATCACTACATTAAGAACTGTGGCTTAACTTGCTGTGTACGACTCAAATTAGGGTATGTAAAGATATGTAAATAAGGTGCAATTGTTATTTCACACACAAAATGTGACTCATCATCAGTACTTGTTTTATGAATCATACACAGAGTAGTTATTTCTGGACACTCACATTTGCATTTGTATTTACCAATGAATAGGGCCATTTCGTATAAAGGAAGTCAGTCCAAGTCATTCCTTTGTCAACATCCTATTAAAAGCGAAGGCACAAAATGGATTCATTCTCTTCTTTGTACTAATCAGTTTTTATTTTCAAATGTTCAGTCAGTTACTTTGAGGAGCTTATTTGTGTTGAATGTGAGCACAACACACAGATACATGAAGAGTCAAAGGAGTACTAAGCTATTGGATTGTTTACATATTATGCCTTTTAAGTAAATTAATTTCTGATGTCTGACAAAAATCTCCACTGGATTGTCTGATAAGGTGTTCACTTTGTAGTTACACTACAAATTGGCTTCAGATGCCCCCATATGTTCTTGACGGCATTTAAGGGAGATGATCTATACACAAAATATACTGCTTACAAGAATTGGGGGATATTTCAAACAGTTACAATTACAGCACTTACCCTTATCCAGAGTGACTTAAAGAATCACCTAGTATTCTTCTTAGTAAGCAGTCCTTTATTTCTTTGATCTTCAAGTAATGGCTGATCATATTTGAGGTGTTTTTATGTTGTACATATGGTGTGGGGGAGTGTATGTCAAGAATTTGTTTCCAGGCTAATTAGTATTTCAAAGTACTGTGTCAACTCTCAAAAGGAAACAACCCAACAAACTTAGACTGAGACCACACATGGTTTCCGAAGTTCAAATAGGTTTTTTTTATACATTTATTGACTTTGTCCTATAAATATAAACTATACATATATAGGAACAACATTTTTTTCTTCTCTAGCTGTTAAAAGCTTATCATTCTCATCAGTGTGATGATCACTTTATCCATCCATCTATTATCTTAAGGGCCACTTTAGAGACACCAATGAACCTAACATGCATGTCTTTGGACTGTGGGAGGAAGCCAGAGCACCTACACCGGGAGAACGTGCAGACTCCACACAGAAAGGACCCAGGCTGCTCCACCATGGGATTGAACCAGGGAACTTCTTGCTGTAAAGCAGCAGTACTATCCACCAAACCACCGTGCAAACACACACACACACACACACACACACACACACACACACACACACACACACACACACACACACACACACACA
>JAUZST010094207.1:0-17500 GCA_034779995.1 Parotocinclus haroldoi
TAAAACATATTCCTGTCAAGCTTCAGGGAGATCTTTCAGGACGTTTGTCCTTCCTTCTGGGTTCTGTCAAAAATATTTTTGTCCTATTAGGTTGATTTTTGCAAGCTTGAGGGAAAGCAGCATTTTTTTCAACACCTATTTCTTTGTAAAATAACATCATCCAGACAGAATGTACGCTGCTCACAAAAAATAGGGTCAAAACGAATACGAAGAGGATCCCACAAGAACTGCTGGACAATCTGATCCTGTCCATGCCCCATCACTGTCGGTGTGTTTTGACACACTTGGGTGACCATACACCCTACTGAGCAGTCAATGTGGGGGCACCCTGGTCCAGTTTAAGCTGCTCCTGTTCACCCCCATGAATATATCCCTTATTACTCTCCATACTCACCATAACTGAGTTTGCATCTCGTTTGCATAATTGTACAACTTTCTTTGACTCCTCATTGCTTTTCTGATGGTCTTGTTCATTTTTGTGAGCAGCATATTTTATTTCATAACAGTGCCATCAACTTCTCTGATAATTCTTCACACAAATGTTATAAAGCTTTCTTGCGAAGAGCAGGAGCTGCCTCTGTTAGCCTATTGGCACCCACACCTCCATTATCAACTAATATGTCTAAATGTCACAGTATAGATTGTGTGTTGCGTATCAGACGGCGCTAGCGTGTGAAAATGTTTGTCTGAGCAGCAGGCCGAGTTTAGATCGATTGCATGAGTTTTGTAGCGTTCAATCGCTATGGGCCCCTCTTAGAAACCCTCTCTTTTTCACACACATAAAAAGAAAACCAGCTGGGCTGTGATGACCTCATTAGGTAAAGTGCTAGAGGAAGAATAGAGTCTAAAGCTGTGGGTTCTGGGTCTAATTGCTCTGGCTGGAGCCTCAAATACAAACCGAAAAAATATTGCCTAGGATACACATAATCACTGAGGTGGAACGAGGAATCGTTTCTGACGGATGTCAGGTGCCCTGTATGGAATTATTATTTTTTAAAAAGGGCGTGAATTAATAACATTGCGATGAGTGATGGGGTGGTTCCGACATTAGGAATCGTATCGGAATCGGACTTTATTGGCCAAGTATGCTCACACATACAAGAAATTTGTTTTTGGTTACAGTAGCTCACAGTGCACTACAATTGAGACACACACACACACACACACCCACCTAGACACACAGTGACATACACGCACAAGAAAGTACACTATGTAACACAACCATGGCGAGAATACTGTATATTTAATAGATGGAGTTTATTAAGTCAACACCCATTGTTTAACACATTACATTTTACCATGGTCAGTAAACAGTCCTGGTACTGCCCAGTTTGGGATTTGAATCCTGGACCTATAACTTATAACTTTACCACTGTACCACTAGACTTTTTGATTTCGAGCTCTCAGGTGTATTTCAGGTGCAAACTAGAGTAAGGTAATCTGTTAATCCGTGATTGAAAAATTCCAGGATGTAAAGTCCCTAAAGATCTAAATGACACAAATGTAAAGGTAACACAACTTAAGCAAAATACAACCACAAATCAGAAAACGTTATCTTTTCCGATATTTGATTTTGAATCGCTCAGACGGCACTGCATCGAAAACCGTCATTCATCAAGAGCTGATAGCATGAACCACGTGGATACGAGATCCATTTTCTCAGGGAAAAACTTCCTGAGATTAAGAGAAAGAAACCTCGAGAGGAACCGGACTCAGAAGGGAAACCCATCCTCATTTGGGTAACAAACATCATTAACATTCTATATAAAACATTTAAATGTATTAAGGCTATATAGAGATGGGAGAGGGAGCATCTTCGGCGTGGCTGATCGTTCCGTCTGATATCATCTCCCACAGCAGGGTGGAGCAAGAACCTCGAAAAAGAGGAAATGAATTAGACATGATCTTTGTTGGCTTTAATATATGAAGGACTAAAACTGGAATCAGAACTACAGACCGAATGCTTGACTAAACAAATAAGTCTTGAGCCTCGATTTAAACATAGAGACTGTCTGAGTCACGAACATTTATCAGAAGACTGTTCCATAATTTGGGGGCTTTGTAGGAGAAAGCTCCGCCTCCCGCTGTAACTTTCATTATTCTAGGAGCTTGTAGGCGACCTGTAGCAGTTTATCGAAGCTGGCGAGGTGGATTATAATAAACTAACAGCTCAGTCAGTATTGTGGGGCCAGACCATTTAGAGCTTTATACGTTAAGAGTAGAAGTTTATACTCAGTGCGGGATTTAACAGGAAGCCAAAGTTGCTTAAAACTTTACTGCACAAAAAGAGAAGCCTCATGTTAACCATGTCCAGCAGTGACTTCTCTGGACTCTGAGGCATCTTTAAAGTGTTGTGAGAAGGAATGGCAGCGTTACAAATTGGCAAATGCTTCACCGTCCCAAATTACTTTGCAATGTGTTGAAGACATGCAGGAATTACCCAGAGAAAGCATGATCATTAATACTGTCTGCAATCAAATAAAAGCATTTTCTTTTTGCATTTCCCTACTGTTTAAACCGTTTCTGATTTGGGGTTGTGGCATTGTCGTTTAATCTTACGGTGTTAAGTGAGCAGAGCAGTATAGCTATTCATTTCGTGCTCTTTATCAGAGAAACGTTTTCCTTCGTCTCACCCGTGAATCTCCTAGATTTCACACTTTGTACCTCGCACTCGTACACCTGTATGAATAAGAATAAGTCCAAACACAGTTCACTCGGTTCTGTGCTGAGTCACAGAACTGAATTATGTAAGGAATTATGCAATGCCCACTGGGTCCGGATCGCTGGATTGTTTTATACTGCTTAAACGAATTTCACAGTTTAATATGGCATCCAATGCAACAATGGTTTTGAATCAGTCCAAAACTGCGGTTAGAAATGTCATTTACTGATATGTTAGCGGCATACAGCTGAGGTCATCGATGACTGACAGTGTTTTCATTTACATAGTGTTTTGAGACTTTGAATAAGGCAAGAATGGACAGCATGATAAATGACAGAGTTTTGAATCCAGTCCCCTGTGGATCCGTATCTGATTTGGACCGAAGGAAATTTATTCATGAATAAAGGTCAATGTTTCGTGTTTTTAGTTTTAATCATGACTCTCACCAGCATGGCTTTTCAATCCGTCATTTATGCCAGTTTACACAGGTTGCGGTTGCAGGACATGTCGCATCATGTATCATGCAGATGAAAGTGCACATTTGCCTACTTTTTGAAGGTAGCTGAGAAAACACTGTAACTGTAACAACTGTAACTTTGCAGTAACCCAACATTGTTGTTTCGTTCTAGTGTCAGTTGTGTTTTGCTAGATCGCTCTGGAGAAACAAGCATAAAAGAAGCAAAAATAAGGCAAAACAGGCATTTTATTACAATGTGAGAGACAAAAAGAAAGCGGTGACAGAGCTTAAATGGAAATCTATCTCCTTCATATAGTGGAATGCATTTAGAGTGAGCCTCAACCCAACAGTAAAACATTTACCAACCAAATAGTGAATAACTGCACGAAAACCGGATGGTCCAGTCCAAACCCGGACTCCTGCTAAACCTCTATGTACTCATACCCATAACTAACTGGAGTGGCATCTCTAAATGGTCCCTAGGTGTGAGTGTGTGTATGGATAAGTGTAGTCTTGGTATTTCGTGTATAAATATAGCTGTGTACCTTTGTTTCATTTGCTCTTTGCCCGTGTTCTGTGTCATGCTCTGGCAGTACCACACCTTTGCCTCAGTCCGCTGATTACATGACTGACAGCTGCGTTTGCAGACAGCTCATTGGTGTTTACACGGAGATGACAGATAAGAGTGATCATTTGACATTGGGCTATCAGTGGCCGACCCTCTGGCGATTGTTTTGTCCCGACACATGTTCAGTCTTTTCATAGCTACTAGAACACCTGTGTTTTCTCTCCCCGCAGCTAGTGCCGTTTGGTTTCTTGGCTGTGTAAGGCTCGTGAGCTCAACGGGCATTATGTAGCGACTCGATGGTAAATCGGAGCAATTAGTACCGTCTGATGTACAAATCAAACCAGAAGGGATCGCATTAGGTTGTTCTCTTGTGGAATAGATTGAGTGATCAGCAGTGAGCACATTCAGGTCCAGAGAGCTTTCGGTGGCTTAGGTAATTGGTGAAGTTCCGACAGAGCTGAACATCAGAAAGGATTATCTTATCACGTACTGTTTTGACATGTTTGTGAAGATACATGGCTTAATTAAGCTTTCAATGTATAACTTGTTCTTCACCTTTTAATAGCTGTGCATGTTTACTTTCATTCTTGGAGAACCCGTTTCTTTTTTTGAGGTTAAAAACATAATCACCGTTATTTCGATCTAATATAAGCTTGGAATATGTGACTGCATTTATAGTAAACAGTTTGACGCTTAATTACATGATTTTCAATGATTTACAAACACACGAATCAAACCTTAATGTTATACCGGCACAAACCGAACGTTATTTGTATTATAGTCTTGGTTTGTTCGGATTATGCAGTTATGCAGTACTGTGCAAAAGTATTAGGCCACCATTTGATTTGTTGTTTTATAAATGGTAGATTGACCATATTTAGCACATTGTCAATGGCTGGATCTAAGACTTGGACTCCATGGTTCTCGTTTTCACTGATCTTCATTCTAATACCTTTTAGATAAGCTTTAGGATTCCTAATGTTTCTCACCCTATTTCCCTTCTGAAAAAGTGGTTCCTTTGTTTGCTACCCTTCCCAAAATGCCGTTCCGAACAAGAAGGTTCTTTTTGGGTGCATTATAATAAATAGCAGAGAAATAATTATATATGGTAATGATACAATTGATAATATATGATCTAATGGTGGCCTAAGACGTTTGAACACTACTGTAGGCTATGAAAGATACAAAATAAAATCGCTCTGCTCCTTACATCTTATAAACGGTCATATTTCAGTGCTGGCATGTTGGCACAGCAGGTGGTGTTGGTGCCCCACAGCTCTGGGCTTTGATCCTTGCCTCTGAATGGTGTCTGTGTGGAGCTTGCCATGGTCTTTGCTTGTCTGTGCAGGTCTTTCCTACGGACTCTAAGGGTTTCCCAAAAATATATAGATGTGTAGACTAGCTGCATTAAGCCCTAGTAATGAATGGGTGTGTTTTTGTGAATGAGTATGCAATGCCCTGTAGGGGACGGGTGCCCAGTCTGTGGGCCCAGACCCAGTAACTTTTGTTCCAGTCAGTTGTTTTCATGTATCTGCATTAACGTAAATGTGCCATCACAGATGGTACAAACATGTACAATAAAACTGAAATACGTTTATTCTAAGATAATATCTTTGTATCCTTGCATGTAGTACTTCACTTGCCAGCATAACAGCAACTGATATATTTCCATAAAGCATATACAGCGTTTGTGCAAAAATATCAAGCCAACATTAGAGGTGTTGTTCTAGCGACGGTATTATGACTGTGCAAAACATATTGTTAGCGACCGGACTCTTTTTCACTGATCTACATTCCCACACATCTGTGGGACGAGCGTTAGTGTATCTTAGCCTTTTCCCCCTGTTCCCCTGAAACATGAAAAGTGGTTTCTTGGCTGCTACCCATGCTAAAACAGTGACGTGTCCAATCTGATGGCGTCCAAAAACTTTTGCACAGTACTAGTGCAATCTTACCACTTATTTTCCTGATTAAATCTGTTTGTACCAGAGTCAGAGAGGTTATTAGAGTCAGGATCACGATCTTCTCACGAGGTGCATGAAGAAGTGGATAAAGCTCCTCATTTGCACTTGCTCTATGGGGTATTGGTTCAGTCGTTGAAGCTCATGCGAGCTGTGACTTACTGCAGAGGCTCAACAACCCATCTGGCACCACTGCACGTCAGCTTTGACGTCAAACAACGATGTCTCCGTTTTCCTTGCCACATATTTACCCGTATGCAGGCATAGTGGCTGAAACAAAAGTCATATCTTCTAATCAGGACTCACAGATCTGATTTCCTTCAGTACTCCTTCAGAACTCCACGTGAGTAAAAAAAAAAAAAAAAAGGAAGAAAGAAGTTTGGTGGAAGTCAGTGAGGAATTTTAGATTCGTGAGGAAGGACACTGCAGATGCAGTAATCTGTCAGAGGAGAAATGTAGGACACGGAGATGCGGATGAAGAGGAGGGAGGAAAAAAGAGGCAAAGAAATGAGAGAGAAATGGGGTGAGGAAGGGAGAAGGTGGCAGAGGAGGAAGTGTAAAAATCAAAGACTTTGGTGCGTCACTCTGAGGAAAAACTGATTCATGATCTGACGTTGCTATCGTACTATCGCGTGTGTGTGTGTGTGTGTGTGTGTGTGTGTGTGTGTGTGTGTGTGTGTGTGTGTGTGTGTCCTTGTGTGCACCCCATAAGCGCCCCATCAGACGATCAAAGCAAAGGCATCATCAGGTGCACCTCAATCCAGTGTACAATCATTTGGCTAAACATTTTTATTCAATTATTCAATTCTTCACTAATTATAATAATTATGACCAATCATGCACAAGTGAAGCCCGAACTGGGGCAGCAAATCCACATCTGGCTTCCAGTTAATACCTGCCTGGAGAATGTAAACTCTCAGTTCTTAACACAGCCTTCTGCGAAAATCCACTCATCCCTAACGACGTGTGATTCCAATTTAAAAACATCAGACTGCTCACACAAATGGAGACTGGTCTTAACTCCGGAATAAACCCCGTCCGGTCCGCTTTCTATGACCTACTGCTTGTGAATAAGTAGTTCTACACACCTGATAAAGAAAGATCTGTGCGCAATAATTACATGATGGATATATGGTTTATTTTACATTCACAAAACTTGGCAGGATGAATTAAGAAGCTCGTGCTATAGGACCCACAGTAAACCCGGAGTAGAGAGAAAATGTCAAATCTTGCCTATATATAGAGCCACTAATAACAGATCTAGACTGTTTAATAAATGTGCTTCTCCTTTTCTCCGTATATAACCTACTTCTGTTTGGATATTTGAGTTTAATAATGGTACTTGGCATAGCTCAAGCAATTAAATGACAATTAAGTTGTGGACGTTTGAGGGGAAGCGCGGCCCGAGAGCGGACAGCCTGATGGATGGTCCGTGTCCGGACTGGAAATAAATAAATAACTCGTCGAGGAAAACGTCGATAGCAAGTCCGAATCGGAATTTCCAGCTTGAGCTAATCTCATACGATTTTAGTTTCTGTTAGTTACAACGTTTTTTTTTTTTTTTTTTTTTTTATTCTTGCCGCGTTTTGATAAACTTAAGGATGTGATGATCAAGTAAGCAGAAAGTTATAGGTAAAATATATAAATAATAGGACTATAAATCCTCCCGTTTCATGGCCGGTTATTCCCTGGTTGCATTGTTTTTCTATGATATATTTACCCTCCTGGCCATTTTGAAGCCAGTGAGAATGTAAAATCCCCTTTATTGTTTGTTAATACAATATTGGTCCCGATAATAACATTAGAGCACGCGGCAGGCTAATATGCAGAAGAAGGCAGCTTTTTTTTTTTTAATGTTGTACATTGTGATCACAGGCAAACGTGTGTGTTTATGTGAGTGTATTGAGCATTAGACGATCAAACAAGAGTAATTAATCCTGGTATAGAAAAAAATCAAACTTGCTTTTTATATGCTTTTTATGAGCAAGATTTAAGAATACATATTACACCATAAAACTAATATGAATTCCTCGAGGTATGTCTTCATCCCAAAGGTCTGTAGTTTATTATAATAATAGGCCTAATCACCCTTAGCACCGATTTGTCTTTTCGATTTGGTATCAGCTCCAGCACGAATTGCTTCGTTACCAGAATATAAATGGAAATGCATGGCTTCCATCCCGCAGATTTTTTTTTGTTACATTGCAACCAATAGGACGGCGTGTTAATAAATGGCGTTACCATAAATCAGAACTGTGTGTTGTGGTAGTATAAGCAGGCCGGGGTGTTTTGGGGTAGGGGGTTTCGTGCTGGCTGGTGGCCATGTAATCTGTGAGCCAGTGATCTTTCCTGCTGGAGTTGGATGAGTGCGGTGGAGCTTCAGTCTGTCTCCATTCACGCTAGCTTTGGGATCTCGTTAGTGGTCAGGAAAGAGACTCAAGTAACTCAAGGTCTGATAATATGGCTAGAATACAGTCTGAAGTCTTTATTCCCCATTAGACAAATCAATGTTTACTTGTATTTAATTAATGGCTCGTTTTTTTGGTATAATAATAATAATAATAATAATAATAATAATAACAACAACAACAACAACAATAATAATAATAACAATAATAATTATTGTTATTATTATTATTATTATGATCTTTGTGTGTATTCTGTTTTTGCACAGAATGAGCTGTTCGTCTCCTATTTTCCCCTCGGTTGCACTTTTAAGTTTCTCTTCTATTAAGCATTATCATTATAATGAAAAGCTCTCCAGCAATACCTGTTATGTTTTATTTTTTCAGTGATTTATTCAAAGATTTCTTTACAATAATCCGATTAATCCAAAGTGAGGCTTTTTAATCCAGACATATTTTAATATTAATACATTAATTACATTAATAAACCACATTAATATTGGTGAATTGTTCCCCCAATCCCCTTGATCCCACCGTTCCTCCTTTCTACCACGAGTAACATTTGTAGTCTGTGCCACTCCTCTCTCAGCCACTCAGCTGGTACTTGTAGGCAACGTGAATTATAATTTTTTGTCTTACCTTACTGCAGGCAGTTTCACATTGAATGAGTTGAGTTAGATTTGTACTCCGGTGGAAAACTCATGAAAATCAATCAGGGAATTCATTGCTTGTTCCATGTGCAGACCTGGGCTTTTGGTCACTATATGACATTTCATAATTGTGCTCACCTTTCTTTATTACATTTCAGCACATTCGTCTACAGGCTAAGACGGAGTTCTACAGAGCAAAGTCAGTCTTCTATTTAATCATTTCTTAATTGTTCGATAGGGATTTCCATACTGACATCATTGTCACGAAGGACGCTATCTCCTTTATGTGTGAAAGAATATGGTCTGTTTTCAGATTCTCTCCGTTATAAACCCTGACAGTCTTGGCAAATCAAAACGAGAGTGAGATTTCTTTGGAAAAGGCAGACGTTTAAAATGCATTTTCTGGCTGCACATCACTAGGGGACTGTCATAGGAAAATGTGGAAATTTTATTATACGCTAGAATTTACCTTAACAGTAAAATATTACAGTTCCTAGCCATATCACATAACGGATCGTCTTTGGACAGGCCTGCTCAGCCCTCGCTATGATGAACGGCACATGCGGAATAGCAAAGGATCAGATCTGATAAAGTATGACTCACATCGCAGCAACAATGTTTTATCTGTCACAGGTCAAGGGCCTGTGTAGCCTGCTAGATGAGACGTGACAGGGGAATTTCAGTAAGAGGATCTTTCCTGATGATATCAGAGTTAATAGCCCGGGACCCACGGGAAATAAAATGGCTCAGCACAATAAGCTCAAATCGATACTATAAGATCGAGTTTATAAAAGATGCACAACATATTGCTTTGGCTCCCCATTCGCAGGTAAGCTTCACGCGCGGTGTCTTCTCAGAAATCTTCAGTGTGAGTGTGGAGGGGCAAAGAGGACGTGCATGAATGCTAATGCTGGTCAAAGAGTGTGTGTGAAGCCTGAGACTTCGAGGCAGCGTGACTTGCAGGTCGAAACGTGATAATCAGAGCATTTATCTCCGCTAATTGCCTTAAATGAGTTCATGCTCATCTGGACTTCTACCACCTTTAACGGTAAATGATACTGAAGTGAACATTGTGCGGATCGTCCTAGATATTCGTCATCCTAATACACTGGCGAATGAGAGGTTCAGGTTTGACTTTGGCATTTAGACCATTCAAACAGAGAGACTAGGTCACCCATTTCTATGTGCCACACTTGGGCGATTACAAGGTTACGTGTTATATAAAACATTCAGTTAATGCATGAATAACAAGTGGGATCAATAAAAGCTTTGCGATGGTGCATCCTGCGGTCAAAACTGGAGACAGATGCACAAGCTATTGCCTGTAGCTTCCATTGATTTGGTCAGGGTGGGTATGTTTCATGGTTTCCTTGGCAGACATTGTTAGAGAAGAGTTTTGCTTACCGTAAGTGAGTGGTTAAGTAAATGTCATCCATTATTACAGGCTAAGGGTCTCTTGTGTCACTTGAAGATGGCGCACTCATTTGATATAAAGACAAGCTTTTATGGAGCTGTCCAACACTTGCTCAATCATGCAATTAAATGATTTTTTTAATGCGCCATTTTTTGTTGCCCGGCCCTGGTCGGAGATATGTGGCACATCTATTTGTTGAGGGTGATTTATGCAGTCATCTTAAGAAGCAGAAGTCACCGATCGGCAGTCTCATTAAGATTAATTAGCGCTGGGATCCAGAATGGCATGCTTGATTAAGAGCTACTGGAGATGGCTAACACTGCTGAGGTGAGTGGTTCCGCTTTTCTGCCCACCCCTCTCTTTCCCTTAGGCATGAGAGTTTGAATGGTAAGGGGAAAGATGAGTGTTAGGGACCGAGGGGATCGCCATCTGTAGACAAGTCTCTTAGAAGAGTCACCAGTCACCCCCATCTGTCATGCTCTGTTTCTCTGTCCCCCTGGGCTTTGCCATTCAACTACTCCATGAACAGGCAGTGGACACAAATTAGGAGCCACACAGACACTGACCCCTGAGACACTACAGAGTTTGGGCACTACAGTTTGAAGTAACTAAGTTCGTGCATCACCATGTAGCTGATTAGATGGGAAATGGCAGTTCTACCTGATCTTGACGATATGTTTGGAGCTAAAATGTATGGAAAGACAATTTACGATAATATCATATTGCATTTCTGTGTGAGAGAGTGAGCGAGTAAGAGACAGAGACAGAGAGAGACAGAGACAGAGAGAGAGAGAGCTGAGAAGCACCCTCAGGCTTTGCCTGTTGGTCAATCCAGGCTCTGAAAAGCCAAACAACCAGCTCTTATCTTGTACATCTCCTTTAGTTTCAGGTCAAACCCCACTGAGACCTGAACACGGCCACTGTCTGCCAGAAGGCCCTGCAACAAGAAAAGGACCACACAATCACATTAGGTGGTAAAAGATACTGCGTCCTGCCCCCAATCACACCACCTGTCATCACACATTTGAGTGTCTGAATCTGTCTTCGATGTGTCACGTGAAATGGATTCAGTTTGACCAGAGTGTGATAATGAAAGCTATATAGAGCTAGTAAAGACAAATTGATTTCTTCACCGTCACTATATTACACATAGTTTTCAGATTTTAGATTTAAAAAGCGATGTTTTTACTCTATTTTATATCTATTTTAATTCTATTTAAGTCCATTCTATTCTATTCTATTCTATTCTATTCTATTCTATTCTTTCATTCTCTTCTATTATAAGTGATCACATTCTGCTTAAATTGCACCACTGTGTTTTCTTGTTTGGATTTCCCATGATGCAATTTTATCTATGACAAAAAATAGGGAATCACCACACTTAAACGATGCTCACCCAACGTTGTTGCAAATAAACATATCATAGACATGACACCAACAATTTCTTTAATAGCTTAACGTTCTTCAGGAAGCAAACATATTAAACTGGAATAAATGGCTTTTTTTTTTGCTAGATCAATTAGAAGAATGACTTTGTATTTGACCTTGCATTTCTAAAACATATACAAGAACAGGTCTAGCAATACAGACAACAAGAGAGACGTTAACTGAAACAGTGGAAAGCAATATAATACTCCTGCAAGAAGGAAATCCAACATGGAGTGGGGCTAAAGAAACAGACAGTTGTGTCTAAGGTTTGGTGCAGTTATTAACAAAATGCCAAAGTTAATAAGGAAAACTTCGGAGTAGAGCAGGGAAGATGTCTAAGCATCAGGACAGAAAACTTAAAATGCAATATGGCTCAAAAATAGAACATACAGAACAAAGCCGTGCAAAACAAATGGGTGGAAAGAGGTGGCAATGGGACAACTAAACAAAAGGAAACAAGGTTACATGGAGTAAGGATGATTAGGGTCAGGAGATATTCAGTGATGAATTGTGAATCTGCTTTGGCCAAAGAGATGATGCTAATTTTTTTTGTCTAATGTTGTTCTGGTAAAATGTAAAAATAAAAGATGGCTGCCTGGGGAAAACAATTAAATTTCCTCATCATTTATGATATGGGGTTGCATGTCATATAAAGAACCACTGGACATCATAACCATTACCTCAACAGTTAGTCCCTAAGTAGCCCTACATTTCAGACTTTTTTATCATTCAGTGATTCCACAATTTGTTCCTCTTTTTGATCTGGTAAATATCTCATTAATTCAATAATTAAATAGAATGTGTTTGAAGTATGCTTCACAAAGCTAGACTGTCCAGATATTAAACAAAAATAGTCTGGTGTCACATATTTGATTTGTTTATTTGCTAAAAAAAAAAAAAAGTGAAAAAAAAAAAATAAAAAAATAAGCTGGCTGAGCATCCTCTAAATGTGGTGATTTTATAATTCTTGCCAGGGGTAGTACTGAGTGCTTTCTAGCAACAGGGTTGCATGTCTTATTTTTCTGAAGCATTTCAGGCAGCTATAAAGAGATTAAAACCAAAATTACATGACAATAAACAACAATCGATCCCGTCTCAGTTTCTTTGACGTACCTGAGGTAAGCGTGAATCTGAAAAAGAGCCGGGGGTGCTGTCATTTGAAATGTAAAACATGACAAATCTTCTGCACAGCACCTGAACAACAGAGCTCTTGCTAAACAAGGCCATAATCTCTCCACCAGTGAACGCAATATCCTTCGCAGGGCTGCCGTGCATAATCACAAAATATTGGCTACATTAGAGATCATGCACACAAACCATCCCTGCATTATTGGAGAGGAAAAAAAAAACATGAAGAAATCTAAAGCAAGCCTTGGAGCCAGATTAATTCAAAAGTTGCTTTCCTGAAAATGAGGCAATTGACTAATGGTGTAAATGCTTTTAATTAGCCGTGCAGAAACCCATGCAGGCTTTTTTGTGCCTGTAACTAATAAGAAATCAATTAGCTAATGAATTGGTCATTAAGTGAAAAGCTAATCTTAGTCTGAGCATTTTTTAAATGATTTTGCCTATGATCTGGTCTAATTGCCGTTGTCATACAGAGCTCTCAGCTTTCAGCATGGCTAATGAAGCTTCATTAGATCATAACTGGCACTCTTGGAAGATTTAGAGGCAAACCTGCTTCCCAATTATTTTTAATTGCCAGGCATTCACACAAACACGTGATGCACCTTGCAGAACGCGAGAGGAGATCATGCATTGTCAACAGCTCCTTCATGACTTGATCTGAAGCGATTAGAGCCCTGTGCAGGGTCGCCGTTTTGCTGCTGCTTTTTTCTTCCTTTAATGTATAGAGCCTCTGCGTTTTTAATCTGTTGGTTATTGTGCTCTCCGTCACTTTGATTAGCACCCTTGTTTTTCCTTGCTGCCATCGATGAATCCAGAATTGCAAAGACGCACAAGGACACGCACGTATACCTACTGCTGCATGAGCCATGCGTACACGTGGAAGCAGAGAACACGATGCCTCCCAGCTACAACCGAAGAACATTGTTTTTATTCCTTCTTTATCAACTGTGCCTGGGAATCCGGCTAATAAGCCTGAGACATGTTTCTTTGTCCAAGCCACTGAGCCTTCTTCTTGTAAATCATGGTTTTAATTCTAGTCAAGTGTCTGAAACAATGCATTTGGTTGGGAATAACCAAAGTCTGTCTTGAACTTTCACTTATTGACTTCAATTTATTTTTCTTAATTTTTCCTCCCTTGCACACCCTAATTTTATTTTAAGTACTTTGAAATATCTTGTTTCCTCTAAAGTATGTGCTGGTTCCAACCTTGCCATTCCTTCCATATGTGGCTTCTTCTAAAAAATGAAGGTGCTTAATGCAAATTACATTCCTCTGTAGAACAAACAAAGGATTTACTGTTCTGTTTGAGAAGGACTTCAATGCCCAGCATCCTCTTCTCGTTTCTGTGTTAACAAATTCTACATTAGCACATTTTTGGGCAAGCTGTCTGGCAAATTGTGTCCAGAGCATTGCCAGAATTTCTTGCCTCAGAGGCATTTTTTTCTGGAAAATAAGAATGAGTATTTGTGAGGTGAGGAAAAAGAGAGCGGGAGAAGGCTGGACTACTTTCACTGTGTGTCATGGTTTTGATTGGGGATGAATGAAACACCAGATGTCTATCAATATTTAGTAGTAAACATCAGAAACATGCATCACAATGTGGCAACTGTGTGTGTGGCATTGTAACGTGCTGGGGATAAATAAAAAAAAAATCCAGCAGCTCTTCACCCTATATTGGTGCAATAATCAGATAGACAGTCCATAACTCAAAAATGTTCTGAACTGCACAATGTATCAAATTCTGATGGATTTTCTCACTACGTGTAATGGGTTTATAAAGCAGCTTTTACTAAACCATGACCACAGATTGATTTATCCAGTGAGTACTGTCCGGTCACTCTGTTTAAAGATAAATGAATCATGAGCAGAAGCATGGACTATACTGTAGTTTTGGTTTGATGTGACATTTGGAAAAGCTCCCCTGCATCACCTGGAAGCTCGGACCAAAGTAGATGAGTCATCTAAATTGGCTGGGGCAAACGAACGATGAGGGGCCGTCAAATTAAAAGTCTGTTTCATATTGCATTTTGCTCGAACTCGATAGGCTGGGTGAAATCTAATTAAGACATGCATAATTTAACTTTATGATGCAGGGACGAGCATATGCTCGTTCATCCAATCAAATCATTCCAAATGTTCACAGTAGGGTTTTGGAGCTGCCAGTGGTGCAGGTGAGAGTCGAACATTGCGCATGTTTGTATGCATTCGCGGCCATGTTTTCATCTCTTAATGTGTTTCTATAATGTGAGTGTGTGTGGGTCAGGGTACTGAGGTTAAAAATAAGGTCTAGGGTTAGGGTTCGAATCAGCCATAGGCATGTCATCATTTTCCTGCAGCGATATCAACATTAAAGAAGATAGCCTAACAGTTTATTATATAATATTATTTAAAATGGTCTGCAGTTGGCCATATTTCCATTCAGGTACTATGAATAAGGGTTTATATGCAGTATAAATATAGGCAAAGTATTATTTTGCTAGAATAATATGAATGCTAATGGAGATATATGAGAGCACAGTGATAATAGCAATGCCACCTCACAGCTTCAGAAGTTGGATTTCCTCCAGGTGCTCCAGATTTCTTTCTTCCAAAGACATGTTAGTTGGAGCCTTTAAAGTGTCCAACTGTGAGGGAGTGTGTTTGTGTGAGCAGGAGCCTCGTTTTGGATCGGTGTCCTGCAGAGTTTGGGGTCTCCTGTCACATGAGTGGACTTGAGTTTAAATTTAAGGACTTGAGAATTGCTTGATTCGGATAAAACACTGAATAAAAACAGTATGACTGGTATTAATAGCACTAAACTTGACTTAGAATTGAGACAGATGACTCAAAAGGACTTTTATTAAATATTTGTATGCTTTGCGAATGGCTGATTTCTGTTTCAACATGTGCAACCTGGCAAGCTATTAGAATGTGGGAAATCAGCGGAGACAAACATACAAAGAAGCTCATGACATGGAAGCAACTATACCAAGGTTGGATTCAAGGATTATGTTATTGACAAAATATTATTAGTAAAAATATTGTAGCGATATGCAAAAATCAGCGACACGACTGCCACGTCTTCCAACTTCATCCATCGCTACAAAGCATGATGGTGTATTTTAAGCTTATAGCTAGTTATACACCATCAAATATTGAGTAAAAGTAGGCCACCATGACTGAACATTTAGTAGATCTCCTGATTCAGACTGACTTTAAGATCAGTTGGATTTGGCTTCGAATCGATTGCGTATTTATTTATCGCGAAAACAAAAGTTTTTCGAAATTGGACTTCGGTAATTGAAATAGCAAATTCTGTATGATTTCGGTTTTTGACATGGTGTGTATCTGGAATGTTGAGTCCGACAGATGAAATAAAAGGCCAAGAAGAAATGCAACAGTATTTTTTATTGTTGAAATACAATTCAACCATTATGAACACTGTATTTTGACTGATTTAAACGTGGAAACTGGAGTTTGTTTGACATATAGCAGAACCTTTTTACTACTAAATATGACCACAGTTATTTGGAACTTGAGCTTGAGACCTGCACATATGTGACTTACTCCCACTAGTGTTGCATTTTCATTCATTAAGTGAATTTATTAAGTTTATTAAGTTATTAAGTGAATCCATATCCCATATCCATAGTGACTGATACAACATTACAATCCAAGTAATTGTGGGTAAGTGTTAAGCCCAACAGTGGCAACTCGGTATAGTTGGGATTTGAATTCTGTACCTTTCGGTCCAGGGTCAGTACTTTAACTAGCTAGGCTACCACAGTACCACCTTGCAAGCTGTACTACCAGTTAGTCCCTGGCTCCCACTGAATGCTCCCTGAATTGGATTAAGAGGATATGAAAACGAATGACTGAATGAATAAATAAGAGTAATTGTCTGGGGGGTATCTGCTTCACTTATGTTCTCATAATGAGGTGTGTGTGTGTGTGCGTGTGTGTGCGTGTGTGTACGTGGGTGTGTGTAAACAATATATTGATGCGTTATATGCCATACCGGACATTTTGGTGTCTCCTTTGGACACCAAAAAGTATTATTAAGGTAATAAAAACTCACAAACCACAGAATTAATGTTAATTGTTTGAAGTCTATCAGGAAATATGGTTTTGAGAGTAAATTGCCTTGCACATTTGCGTAGCTGTGGGGCTGTACCCATGACTAAAACTTTCACTTTCACTATTTGTGTATTATTTATATACAAAGATTCAAGGACTAAGTGCTGCATCTTCTGTCACTTTTCTGCTACACAAAGCAGAATGCGACTTATACACTATACACTGGTATTAATAGGCTTTCTTATTGGAGTTGTCTTAATATGAATATTTTAACGGATAGTCTAACAGAATGTCAAGATTTGTGGTCTTATTCCAACAAGTGGTAAAGTTACGTGCGCATATGAGTGGCTCGTAATGTGGGGGCACAGGCCCCCTATTGGGGACGAGGAGCGATTGCAGGTGGGCACGACAAGAAAATTAAAGCTGTTGCACATAAAAACTTTGTGATACACAATGCAGGTCGCTTGCCGCAATAATGCCATTGTGAAGGTGATTCGTGATTTTGTTTTGTCCAATAAGAAGTCACAGTTTTGTTTGAATAACAATGTTTAAAGTAAGGGGAGTTTGGAGCAAAAGGCATGTCCACATGTGCTGGAGTAGAGCGGCTTGAAAATATTCTTATCTACAGAAGTTGGGGAACCCCCGGTATATATGATATGCTAAATAGCTCAAATATTTAATCTAAACAAAAAAGTAAGTAGGTGTAAGCCACCATGAATTAACTGCGCTTTCTTCCTCCATTTTTATTGTTCTTGAAGGTTTCTGGGTTGT
>JAUZST010094218.1:0-19129 GCA_034779995.1 Parotocinclus haroldoi
AGAACATCAGGATTGGCAAATTCGCCACTGGTGCCCTGTGCTCTTCACAGATGAAAGCAGGTTCACACTGAGCACATGTGACAGAAGTGACAGAGTCTGGAGACGCCGTGGAGAGTGATCTGATGCCTGCAACTTCCTTCAGCATGACCGGTTTGGCAGTGGGTCACCAATGGTGTGAAGTGGCATTTCTTTGGAGGCACGCACAGCCCTCCATGTGCTCGTCAGGGATAGCCTGACTGCCATTAGGTACAGAGATGAGATCATTAGACCCCTTGTGAGACCATATGCTGGTGAAGTGGACCCTGGGTTCCTCCTAATGCAGGACAATGTTAGACCTTATGTGGCTGGAGTGTGTCAGCAGTTCCTGCAAGATGAAGGCATTGAAGCTATGGACTGGCCCGCCTGTTCCTCAGACCTGAATCCGATTGAGCACATCTGGGACATCTTGTCTTGCTCCATCCACCAATGTCACGTTGCACCACAGACTGTCCAGGAGTTGGCGAATGCTTTAGTCCAGGTCTGGAAGGAGATCCCAGGCATTGTTGGGAGGTCATACAGGCACGTGGAGGCCACACACAATACTGAACCTTATTTTGACTTGTTTTAAGGACACTACATCAAAGATGGATCAGCCTGTGGTGTGTTTTTCCACTTTAATTTTGCGTGTGACTCCAAATCTAGTCCTCAATTGGTTAATAAATTTGATTGCCATTGATTATTGTTGTGTGATTTTGTTGTCAGCACATTCAACTTTGTACAGAACAAAGCATCCAATGAGAATATTTCATTCATTCAGATCTAGGATGTGTCATTTAAGTGTTCTCTTTATTATTTTTTTTGAGCTGTGTAATTATATATTTGGATGTGGGAGCATGGGACCAGTTAGCCCTGAGTAAGTAAGTGTGGTGCCATGCAGCAAACTGACACTCAAGACCTACTGAAGGGTGGCTAGTTGTCCCAATATGTCTAGGCGATGTTTCCTAATTTTTGTAAGGAGTAATATATTTAATGGAAAGCACAAGGAAGGGCAAAAAGCACAGAAAAGCTTGGTGAGTGATGAACAATGATGCTAGCACATAGAGAAGCTATTCGAGAAGAATAAAGTAATGTGAGTAAAGTAATACACAGTTGTTGTTTAAGCAGCGG
The DNA here is from genome assembly GCA_034779995.1 of Parotocinclus haroldoi. NCBI lineage: Eukaryota > Metazoa > Chordata > Actinopteri > Siluriformes > Loricariidae > Parotocinclus > Parotocinclus haroldoi. Next base: position 1,147 of record JAUZST010094218.1, read on the forward strand.
TGTGCATGAGCATGTATAACACGTATAAATGCTCTTCTTTGTGAATTTCAGTCTAACTTGGTCTTTTCACAAATTTCCTCCTTCAAAAATGTTTCTCTTTCCTACCCTTCAAAAAGAGAGTTCCTGATTAAGCTTATGTGGACTGTAAAAGGGGCAATTTGGCATCCAGGTGAAGCTTCCAGATGCTACTATTGCCAAAGTATAAGGGCAGGTCACACAAAAAACTTGCCACGGCAGCCTATCCAAGCTCTTTCAGTTGTTCAGCTGCATACAAGTCCCCTGTATCTTTGATTGGATTAATATAAAGAGACTAAGAAATAATTATGTATGATTATTATACCATTTCTAAACCACTCGTATATAAGCTTAATATGTAATGGTGGTCTAAGACTTTTGCACATGTCATTTTCTGTTCTAGTTAGTGTCCCAGGACACATAGACCATTGTATCTATACTCATTCAAATGTTCAGCACTTTTTTTACAGCCTTGTTTTTCAATCACCAATCTTACAAGTGAAGGCATTCTTCTAGTTATGTCTCAAAACACAGCTTGACTGAGATGCGGGCATCAGTGAGTGAGAAAAAGAGCAGGCAACACTTCTTAGTGTTTGCCAGACGGATGTGTGAAGTCTGGAGAACACTTTAAATCTAATTTTGATTGTGAAAATTAGTCATAAATAATAAATGATAATAGTACTTAAAACGTTGCATGTTCCCCCTTGCTCTCCTGTGCTAGTGTTCATTTTAAGTGTCAGCAGATTAACAGAACAAATGTCTGCTGTGAAATTTCATGATCTTCAGAGACTTTAGGGCTGCATGGTGACGCAGTGGTTAGAACAGTCGCCTCATAGCTCTAATGTCCCTGGCTTAATCTCAACCTTCAGATGGACGTTGCGTGTTCTCCCTGTGTGTATGTGTTTACTCTCAGTATTCTGGTGTCCTTTTACAATCCAAAGACATGCTTTATCTTAAATCATTATGCCAGGGAATCTATAACTAATTTTGAAGTAACCTTGGACATTGAGGTAACCTTGTGTCTTAAATATCCATTGATGTGGAAAGCAATGTTAAAGAAAAATACTTTTTTTTCAATAACATTTTAATTGGTACATGTCATTCATTTAAAAAAAACTCGGTTCGGTTTTGTTATACGACTCGGCGTGTTTTTTTTAATGCTGGTGACATTTAAGTACCTGTATGTAGTCTTTCATAGTCCTTTCAAGAAAAAAAGGTTTTGAACCGCTTTGGACTGTTACTGTGCAGTGATTGTTATCACTGAAGCATTAACATGCATTTGTTGTGCGTTTCTACCAAATAGTTTAGCTTTTATTTTCTCCGTGTACCAAACATTCTCAGGGGGTTTAACAGAAGTAAGATAAGGATCAATAATTTTTCAAGACTGTTGGTTTTCTTCGTGGTGTCATATTTTGTTCTTCAAGTACACACAGGAACAGACTTCTGCTGGTTTTTTTTGTTTTACATTAAAAAAAAAGTTCTGTGATCTTTGCAGGAGTTCTTAATTTGTAGACTATTTTGACCTATTGTGGATTGATCATGTTTTTTGTAACATTTGGTTCTTTATTTAGTTATTCATTTATTTTAGATTTATTATAGATCTCTTTATGTTGAAAGGCACCTCTGCAACCCACACAAGTGAAACAGTGGATAATTAATATAATTGATATATGATTACTATGGTTAATATAGAAACATGAAACTACAATCGCATGTGTAATATTATATTTTTATATATAACAGGCAGTTGTTTCTGTAATTATGACCAAGATTAGAGGTTTTCACTTATATTTGCAAAGAGCTTCTATAAATTTAGGTTTCCATGCCAACTAAGCAGAAACTATACCTAATACCTTGTAAATCAGGGTATTTTATTAGCTGTGGCTTTAATTTTGATTAAAAAAAGCCACTGCACCTTTTTGCATTATATTTCAGATTTGCTAGATGATCAAAACATGCAACAATAAATAAATGAAGTTAACAAGGCATTAGAAAAGCTTGTTAAACCAGATCTTGTGTTTTGTTTGTTTGTTTGTTTGTTTGTTTGTTTGTTTTACACATTGCACTGTGGTTTGTGAAGAGGGTGAAAGAAAGAGCTTGTGATAGCACACACACGTGTGCGCGCATACACACACACACACACACACACACACTTACACACACACACACACACACACTTACACACACACACATTAGACACACCTTACCCTGAAGGCAACCTTAGTAACCTCAACCCATTCGGTTCTATCATTTTCTAAATCCTTTTTTTTTGTTTTGGGAAAAAAAATTACAAAAATTTAAGTATAAGGGTTCTAAAAGGTAACATGTCAGATCCTTAATAAACTTGTGGGGACATTTGGTCCTCTCACCAGTGCGTAAAGTTCACACACACACACACACACACACACACACACACCCACACACACACACACACACACCCCACAACGAAAAATAATTACCAAGAAAAAATTTCAAACTGAAACTGATTCGCCAAGGCTTTGGAAATAGCAGCAAGGACCAAATAAATAAAGCTTTTTTATGCTCTGTGTGATATTACTCTGCTTCATAGCTGTTTACTGTTTCATTAATGCTTCAATTAAGTATTTCATTAATAATGTTTGTTTTTTTTATTCAGAACATTGTCTGGAATAGAAGCTGAATAGAAATGCTGAAGCATACACACTCATACACATGGGAAAAAGGTAATTGCTAGTAAGTGTGCTTGACTCTGTGTGTTAGGCATTTGTGGAGAGGCTGTGAGGTGTGTAGGCTCGGGTTACAGTACAGCGCAAATGCACTATAGAGGATGCAGCCTTTAGCTCAGCATCCCAGCTCGCTCCATCTGAGCGAGCACACACACTACACATTAGAGTACACATTAGAGATGCCATGGTTTAGTGGGCCCACGGTTCTGTATGTATCACAGTTGTGAGCCTTGGTAATAGCAACATTTCACTATCGTTATCTTTAATAAAAAAAATCATCAACATCACACTTTTAACACTGAAGTATATTCCCTAATTTTTGATTCAAGGTGGTACACCTTATAGCTCTGTGATCCCCGGTTCTATTCTGACCCTGGGCTCCATCTATTTGTACTTTGTATGTTTTCGAGTTTGTGTGGGATTTCTTCAGGTACTTCGGTTTCTCCCACATTCTAAATATGTACATTATATTAATTGGTGTTTCCAAAATGCCCCTTAGTATGTAAATGGATGTTTCATGTAATGGATTGGCATCATGTCCATGGTTGTTCCTGCCTCATTGCAGACTGTATGAACCTGAGATACTATATGTTTTGTCTGGTCAGCTTAATTTAATCTGTTAACATCCATTCCTGCAGTTTAAACTTGTAACACTTTCCAAAAAAGTTGGGATTCAACAGCATTCATGTTATGTGATAACATGTCACGATATGTGATAGGACCCAAATATGCGGGACCAAGGAATCCCATGGTGTATAATAATAATAGGGAAATAATATATAACTAAACAGAAAAGGGAAAAAAAGTAGTGAAAGGCTCTCTAACAGATGAAAACTAAAAAGGTGAAAAGGCGCTGTGTTGCATGCCATCCTGGGCGCCATCAGCTGCCGGGGAAGGAAGCGGCAGAGTCCATACAGGTCTGGGCGAACGTGCCGAAAGCACGATGAGATGCTGATTTGGGACGTCTCCCTATTCGCGAGGCACGGGGGGAATCCGGAACACTTTCGGGAAAGCGAGCATGGGCTCGAGCGTGCTTATAGCGCTAGAAAGGGCGACAATTTGGGACATGCTCAAATCGTGAAGCGCAGAGGAGCTCCGGAGCGCCAGAGGCCGAGCGTGAGCTTGACCGTGCGGTAGCGCACGAAGAAGAGGAGCCTGGCAGCGAACGACGCTAAAACTTCCCCTTAAATAGCGGGAGAAGCAGGTGTTCATCATCAGGTCATAAATTAAACGCTAAATATAAACCGTCTCACCGATCGCTCTGTAAGGACAATCGGCAGAGGCCGCTCTCCGGGGAAAAGGTAGGAATTCTAACAATTTACTTATTTGTAATGTTGCCATTCCTTTAAATGCACTTGCCATAAGCTTAAAAAGTGTTTTGGCAGGAACGTTGTTTCTGATCATGTGGCTTAGAACAAATATTTAGATGGCATTTGTGATTGTAACTCTGTATTGTAGTGCCTGACAAATGTTTGTCAAAGTAATTCCTTGTACATGTGGTTATGTCACATACTGTTAAATGGCAGATCATGACGATCGAATATCATGGTATTTCAGCTTAGGCTTGCACCCTTGGCCTCCACAGACTGATTTTGTTCCCAATTCCTTGAATCATCTAACAATATTATCCACTGCAGAGGGAGAAGTAGGCAAGTTCTTAGGGAGGGACATTGTTTTTAAACATTTCAATTATTTTCTCATGCATTTTCATTCGTAACTATCTTTTCATGGGATAACACGGAACATATGACAAATAGGCCATCTTTATGTAGAGCAACAATTCTTTTTTCACTTCCTCAGAGAGTTCTTTTCCATGAGGTGCCATGTTGAACTTCCAGTGACCAGTATAAGAGAACTTGAGAACGATAACACCAAATTTAAGATTTAATTATTATTATGATTAAACAAAAGGTAATAATTATATAAACAAGGCAAGTAACATTGTTGACTTTGTTTAATTGTTTAATTAAAAAAAAAACATAGGATATAACATTGCATCAAACTCTTGAGATGCAAGAAGCAGATCGCAAGTCCATGTTTATAATTACATTATATTACATCACTTCTATCTTTACAAATGAGGTTAGTCCCAGATTGCTGTGCATCACACAAACGTGGACTGCAGCCAGTCCCTTCTCAATCTGCAGCACAATAACCACGTTTTGGTAACTAGAGGAAAATGACAGACATATTGTAATAGGGTACACGTGTGTATTGAACCATAGGGGGCTTTGTCTGAGGTAAAGATGGTGGGTTGATACAACGAGCATAGTCCTTTCCTCTGTGCTGAGTCATCGTCACCATAATGGTCCCCAGTCTCCCTATAAAAAGAGGCAGTTGGCAGGCGTGAGCTTAAAAGAAGACACCCGTTGGCCTGAGAAACATCTTCCACAGCAGAAGGGTTATGCATACTGTGAAGGGTGTGACACTGGGGAACTGGGTAGCTAAAACATATTGCAAGCCCCAGTGTAAGTCAAGAGCCAACTGTTCTCTCACTCAAATCGCTGTTCTGCATTCTGAATTAAGTATTACCCTAGTAAACAATTGTCATTAGATGTTATACAGAACTGTGGTCCTTCTTATTATCTGTAATGTTTTGGCTGATTGTGCTTACATCTGTTAATACTTATATGTGAAAGTAGTATATCCAATTCAATATATTTCTAACCATGAAATGATTCGTTGCTTTATTAATAATCAGGGGTTGCTATGAAATGATCAATAAAACAATATTATTCACACGTAGAAACCAACATCTACTGGAAACTTTGTTTTATCCTGGTTTTATCTGGAGCTTTTTCTAAAAATCACAAGATGACTTTTACCACCAAGCCACCAGAGAGACACCACTGACAAATAAATCATATTTATTCATTGTTGCCTAGAAATTACAGGGACATCTAATTAATAAAGCAATATACTTCAAATAAATACTGACAAGACAATGAGATTGTGTTAGCAATATCAGGTGTCAGTCAGGTGTAATTGGCAGCTGAGCAGTTAAAGCGCTAGATTACTGAGCTAGGGCTAGGGTTCAAGACCCACTGTTGGGAATCTAAGCAATGGCCTTATGCAACCATTGCTTGGATTCTCTTCAATATAATTTCAGACCTGTGTTGCTCTGGGTAAGTATGTCTGCTAAATGCTGTAAATGTAAACATCAGGGCAAATGTGGTGAAAATGAAATGGCGACATCTAATGACTTTACGGTGCATTCATGATCTTTATATATGTAGTAATCTCACACCATGTTTGCACCTTTCATAACACACAAAAAGAAAAAGTATGCTTTTACATTTGCATCATATGAAGCAAGAGTTTACACCTTAAAATGTCCTTAAAACAATAATAATTGTTAAGGAGAAAATGCTTTTAAATTCAGTATCAATTTATGAAAATTATGTAGTACCAGAAACAAGCTAGTGCTTAAAGGGTTAAATATATATTTGTGGAAACTTTTACGTAAAACCACTGATTTTTCTTTTGACCATTAATGAAAACTGTAAAAACAAACTATTGAGTCTGCCTTTAAGTGATTATTTATAAAGGCATAATTAAGAGGTCGAGTCCCAGATCTAACAATTTAAGTGGAAATTAACTGAATGTGTTTTCAGATTAGGGCTCTTTATTTCAAATTAATCGGTCTTGCATGATTTCTGGGGCAAACCTAGACAGCAGTTGTAAAATGAATAGTGGAATCAATTTCATTAGGTTTTTATTATTATTTTACACAAAGTAGAAAAAAGGTGCAAATAGTAATGCAGTATCGTGCAGGATTTGCTGGGAGTAATGCAGTAAAATAATGTAAGAATTCATCATTAAGCACAATGTATAAGTATATGCTATGGAGCTGAACAGGACTGGTCAGAAAGCTTTGTTAATTGGTCTGTGTGCTCTTGCTATTTAGTCGCTATAGGGTCAGTGGTTTGCCTTCAATGGTGATTGATAGAACAGACTGTGGTGTTTGTGAGAGAGAGAGATTGAGAGAGCGTTGGGTAATGTGAAATAATGGGGTAAAGAGACAGATTAGAAAATTGGAGCTTAATGATCCTCGTCTGTGCTAGCTTCCATGAACCAGTCGTCCATGTCTGATCTGAGAGATACATTTCCCTGAGGATTCCTCTCTCTCTCTCTCTCTCTCTCTCTCACACTCACACACACACACACATTTGCCACACTCACCTTGTCAGGAATTTCCACTGACATAATTATTATCTTAACCTCTGTAACCTAAAGCTAATCTTTTGACTAGTTTTTATTTTTTTAATTTTCAAAAGACGGTTGCCTTTTCTGTCAAAATGCTGTTTTCTTCATGGGGATCAGCAAAAATGTCCCCGCAAAATGTCAGATATTACACTGTATATGTGTGTTGGCTTTTGATACCCACAATATAATATAGAAAATTTTTCACACACACATAAGACACACACACAAAGACAGAGAGAGAGAGAGAAAAGAGTTTTGGCAAGCCTGTCTCTCTATTCTGTGAGAGTTAGTTTGAGAGAGAGAATGCAACACAGTGAGTGTGCGTGTGTGTGAATCCTATGTTAATTCCCTCTGTTAGTCCACTTTCTCCACTGAAAGCTCAGCCAGCAGCATTAACATGCTCAAGCCTGGATTGTTGTCATGAAAATGCAGGCCAAGCCACCAAGCCCAAGCTCAGTGGAGCTGATAGCAGTAACGGCACACAGATTACAAATAGCTTTGAGATCAAATTCTCTTGAGTTTGATACACTAGAGACAGTGTATTTTACACATTAGTACCTGTTAGACACTCGGATCAAGTTTCTTAAAATGTACTGCAGGAATGTTCACTGCATTCTATGTCTACTACAACTGTGAAATATATGAAAATTTGTGTAAACAATAATTTGTTTTGTAATATGTGATACTTTGATAAGCCCCAGGCCAGATGGAAAAACAAGGCAAGTGATCAATATCTGGATAATGTTTCAGACAAGCAACAAAACGTTAATATACCAACTAAAGACTATATACCAAATGCACCAAACATCATAAAAAAAAAAACAGTAGGAATTTGCAAAATATGGATGTTCAGTGTGAATGTGCAAATGTCGGTGGGTGCAGTAAGGAATGTTCAAGTGAGATGAAGGTAGAAACAGCATGTAGTGTACCTGAAAATATCAGGCACTGAGGTCCTTAATAGAAGCCTCGGTGTACGGGTTGGATCTTTGAGGAGTTATTGAGATGCTGAATACTTCTGCGAAAATAGCTTTTTCTAAAATGCTTTCTATTTGCTCTTCTGCTGCAATAGCATTTACCAGACCACAGCTAGGACAACAAACTGTGCTGTGGATGGTTGGAGTCCATAATGATTTTCCATGTCAGTGCTGCATTTAGCTGACCTCACGGCACGTTGCAAAACGTGAGACTCTCACAGCTTTTTAAACCAGGCACTGAGGTTTCCAGTCGGGATGCTCTATAAAATTTAGAGGTAGGATGCATTAAGGATGCGAAGAAGAATCCTGAATTCCTTCAGCTTTTGATGGCAATATAGTGATTGTTGTATCTTCCTTACCTTCTTTACCTTGTCTTTGTTCTCCCAAGAATTCTTCCTTACAACATTTTTTCCTTGACCTCTGCCGTGCTAGGCTTGCTTAATTTGGAATTGTTTTTTTTTAAATAACATAATGTGGCTAAGATGCTTTGAGACAGTGCTCCATTGTAAAAAAATAAAAGCCTCTTTACACGGACTTCATCAACTGGCAGCAGGTAGCTCCTGTTGTGTTTTCTCTTTTTGTCATGATACCGCTGTGAGAGGACACCTTATTGAATCAAGCCTTCTACAGCAGTATTACAACCAAACTTTCCAATAGTGTTTGAGCTTAGAGGGTGTTCTGGGTTTGGTTGAAACGAGGTGGGAGCCATATTTGTAAACTGTAATGTGTGAGTTGTACACACTTCAGATGTACTGAGTTCCTGGAAATTTGGAGAAAGTGTGGGCTTCCTCTCTGCAACAGCATTCTGTGCTTCAAATGGTGTGAAGCATCACTGTCACAGGCAGGTGGTATAGATCTGTAGCTGTACTGTTCTGGCCTGGATGCCCTGCCACATGCACCACTGTTCTGGAAGTGGCTGTGGATGCTCTGGCTGTGTGTGCACTTTTCCTCTCTGATTGCTCATGATGGTTTGGCCCTTGCTTTTCTCTATGCCACCTTGTAACTAGAAACTAGGGCTTGCAGCATTCTGTGTTAAAATAAACACACAAGCCACCATCGGAAGCGTTACTGCACAAAGCTGCTTTGCCAATGGCACAAAACAAGGCAAGTCCATCTAGCTGAACGTCTCAACTGCAGCATATATTTACCTTATAACAGACATTTAGACATTTATATAATAACAGTATTAGTTTGGCTCTGGTGAGAATTTGACATCATAAATATTTGTACGGGGCCATCCCAAAACAGTCTGTGGAAACTTACTATTTACTGATTAACAATATTATGTATAAGGTGTTTCAAGGTTGTTTTACTACTTTAATAATAAAATATTAAGTCCTAGAATATCTAACAAAAGTGAGTACACCCCTCACAACGATTTTATTCTATCTTTTCTATATGACACCTTTATACAATGTAGTACAGTTTGTATAACAATGTAAATTTACTGTGCCGTTAGAATAACTCAACACACAGAAATTCATGTCTATACTGCTGGCAACAAAAATAAGTACACACCTAGGTGAAAATGGCCAAATTGTGCCAAATTAGCCATTTTCCCTCCCCGGTATCATATGACTCGTAGGTGTCAGGTGTGTATGGGGCACAGGTGTGCTAGATTTGGTGTTATTTCACTCACACTCTCTTACTGGTCACTGGACTTATCTAAGAAGCTGAAAAAAGAAATGTAAAGATGTAAAAATGTAAAGATGGCCTAGGTTATAAGACACCCTGAAATTGAGCTGCAACACAATAGACAAGACCATACAGAGACCATACTAACTTGTATAACAAATAAACAGCAAAAATGTCACAAAGTTATTGAGAAGTATAGGTAACATCACAGACCTGTACAGATTTTTTTTTTCTGAATTGCAGTATGTTGCTAATACAAAGTTCTACAGTGTGCACTATAGCTCCATCTTTCTTTGCTGAAGCTTTGTCAAGGCCGTGTGCTTTTATCTTAGTCTTTTCCATCTTTTTGATCTCCTTATGTCATTTATGACTCATGTCATAAAAAATGAAATAAAGTCTTTAGGATAGAAAAGAAACTCAAATGCATAGTTACACACACATGCTTTTACATGCTCCGAGACAAGAGAGTAGCAAATCCCATAGAGACAGGGAGGCCAATTGCGCTGGACCTTTCGGAGTTCTCCTGTTAATCAGGTCACACACAAACAGACACATTAGCACACAACAGCGTGCCCCTTCCAGGCCTCCTCCCAGACGATTGGCAATGTGTTGCGCTGTTGATAGAGAGCTGGCAGCCGTTCAGCAGACTGCTCTCCCTGCACATCAAACACACTCACAGCCGTTTCCCTTTCATGTCTCTCTCCCCAAAAATCTCTATTTGATTTGTCAGCCAAAACACACACCCACATGAGTAGTAAGATTTAGACACACATACAGAAACCCTAAACTAACATGCTCCTACCCACAGAAGGATAAGTGCAACCAAGACCAAACATGGAGTTTCTATATTGAATAAGATATTCTCAGATGCAAGCAGACGTAATTCCAGCATTAGTGCCCTGCATTATACAGAGCCCTTTTACCCCAGTCACTGTCTTGACACAGCTAAATTCGATGCTTCTCCATTTTTATGCGCAGGCCTACATTTGAGAGGGAGTTGTTCTGTCATTCAGCCATTTCTCTCTCGCTCACTCTGAGGAAATTAAAATAGATAGAACATAAAACACTGGCTGGGATCTGAATAATGCACACTCTCTTCATTTTAGTTGTATGATGCAGGCTTTGGTAGAGATATAAACGGATCTGCATGTAGCTTATGAAAGGAACAAAAAGGGATGTCTGTGATTTTAAATGGGACAAAACAACATAGTATCCAAATCACCTTTACAGCAGAATTAGTACAAGTGACATGCTTTATGTGTCTTAATTTTTTAGTGTGTCATGGCATTGACTTGCTGTGTGCTTCCCACACAGGGAAGTGTGGGAAGTCTCATTAAAATGTTCTGACTTCTAGTAAAAAAAGTCTGTCAGTGGTGATAAAAGCTTTAAATATGTATTGTACTACATTATTGTATTACCTCAACTTTGAAAGTTTATTGCACAGACTGATTAACAGCAATACGATGCCACTAGCATCCTCAGTTAATTAATGCCAGTTTGACCCAGTCATTCCCTAACTGCATAAAGAATTGAGCTGCAGTTTCTAGTGACTGTCACTGGAGTTTTTCATGGTGCTGGTTTACAATTAGAGCTGCACCGATTCCACCTTTTTACTTCTAATACCGATATGAAGATTGAGCATCTGCCAGTAGCAAGTACCCCACCAATACCAAATCAAACCGCGTGGTAGGTGTCCATAAATCATTTAACCATTTAACTTTTTATAAGTTTTGATGCAGACAGTGTTCTTTAACCCATTTAAAATATATAAAGAAAGAAATATATAGAATATATAGAAATATATAGAAAGAATAAGATTTACTGGACGAGTAAATGCAATTTTTTATTTGCCATGAAAAAAGAAATGAAAAAATGCCACCGCATTAACAAATAACAAGCATGTTGCTGAAAGCTAAAGCAAAAGCCTCCGCACTGCGAGATCCACCAAATGGTTTAGCTTGCAGAGCTGCACATTTCAAAGTGAAATCCTTATCCGTCCACAATGAAGTTAAACGTAACAGTGTCGAAGGACACATGTCAGAACCCAAATCTCCGTAGTGAAGCTAAGCGCGTCTGTGTCTTTCAAACTTTCTTTTACAGGTTCATAGACGCGTGAGTAAAGCTACAGTGGAGCGGTCTCGGTTAAGTAGTGCCGGTTAGGCATGCTGTACCTGGGTCCTAAATGATCAATCAGTCGGCAAAATCCCACATTATCAACGACTGACTAGGTTTGGTCATCCAACACTATTAGTACCACCACTTTCTCAGTTATTGCTATTGGTTTCTTACTGTCATTCGGGTATTTATCGCGTATGTGAAATTCAGTTTCTAAGGTATGTTGCTGCTGACCTGCGCTAGCGTTCCTTTGTTTGCTTAATGACATTTAATGTGTTAAAATCTTTGTTGGTCCTGCCACCCCTGGCGTTCCATATTTTGAATTGGGCAATTTTACTGCTATTCACATCAAGCAAAAAGTATTCCCAGACAGCAGACATACTACTGGATTAAGTTACAGTGGTGAACGCATGCGCAGTGCTATCGGTGCGCTTTTTGCAGATTTCGATAATGTGTGTAACTTCGAGTATCGTCTCTAGTTACTATGATTTTTCCAGCCAGTTTTATGTTATATTTATCTGGATGTGAAACTCATTGTGCTAATCTTTGAACCACTGCTATTGATGCGTCCACTGATTAAAGATTGTGTAGAGTGTCTGTGAGAGCAAGCAGTGTGCAAGTGTAACGGTGAGTGGTTGAGTATTATGAATGCAATTACACTTGGCAACCCTGAGTGTTGTACGATACAATCTGATTGTTCAGTGGGCGGTGATTTGTCGATTGCCAACGGCCAACATACATCACTGACTGGTCCCCATTTTGACGAGCTAAGAGCAAGTGGTGGGTTGTAGTGTTGTACTATAAAATCCACTTTCACAAAGCATGTGGAGCTACTAATAAATCTCTTAACTACCTTCGATTTTAGAGCATGTGCATGTAGGCTGTAGATGACGATCTGATTACTGTCCATTTGTGCATTTTCTTATTCAATAGATCATCAGTGCGCAAGAAGAATGACCCTGTTATTCTTTAAACACAATGCAGTTACACAAGTTCGCTTAAGACTCTTGTGATGGAAGAGAGGGATGCCGACTGAGGATGGTGCTCTGTGGGTCATTTGGAGTGAGCAGTGTGTATCAGTGGGGAGCCTCAGAGAGCTGCAGGTTAATGTTGAATGTCGATGGGTAGAGTGCTTTGCCCTGAACTGTTTTGAAGAACTGTGTCCGTGAATAAGTGTGAATAAAATACTAACAGCGGTATACTTCTTACAACTTGGATGGATGTGGAGTTGGAAAAAACATATGTATTAAAAAGACATATCTTCGATAGGAAATGAATCCCACATAGACATACATGATATACTGACCCCAAGACCAACATCTGCATTTGGCTGGAGTGGTGTCATGAAGGTATTATAACTAATGGAGGTCACTGTCTGAACTTGTGGACAGTTCGTTCAGACATCTTTGAGCTGGATAAAGAAGAATTACTACAAGAACATGTTTGGTTGATGTCACAAGCTCTTACAGAACTCAATAAACCAATAGAACCGCACATGCCACAGGGGCGTGGCTCATCAGTTTGTTCAATGCACTGAATGTTGTTCTTGTGAGTAAAATGGAATTGATGTGACATTAGATGGACAACTAAAAAGGAAAATTACAAATAGATTGGGCTCAGTTGACCGTTGGAGTTAACATCTTTCATGGAAAGGCTGTGTTCAGTTTTTTTGTCTTAAGAGATGAACATTACTCTGTGATTTCTGGGGGTGTTTATAAGTTTATATATCATTAGAAAAAATGTCATTTTTACTAAATAAACTGCATATTTCTTTAAAACGAGGCAAACATTTTTAAGTTACTGAGGCCAGGTTAATTGGCTACAGTAGTATTATGTGTACAGCAATATTATGTCCTACTTTTCGGCCTCATTTCCAAGGGTCTCTGTAATAAATGACTGTTCTGTATATAAAACTGTTTATTCTCTCTCTTTCCTTTTCTCCTCTCTCCAGTTTCATGTTTCATACTTTCAGGAGCGGACATTGTGAAATCAAAAGCTTTGCCACCCAACTCTATCTCCATGGCAACCTCTGAAACTTTCTCATGTGTTTTTATTGGTTGTGTTACTTTGTGTGAATAAGTTCAGGCAGACGTGCAGCTTTGTGATCATCACCCATCAGTGCGGGTCACCCACACTTCTGATGCTTCTCATGTTCTTCTGATCACAGTCATCCTCCACCTAATTTCTGCCTTTTCCCTTGACTAGATCTATTCACTTGTTTGTCTGTCTCTCTGGTCATGTCTTCATCTGTTTTTTTTTTATCCAGGTTTCTCCAAATTTTGGCTGTTTGTATATCTAGATCTCATCCACTTTAGTTTATTACTTAATATATTGCCTCTCTTCAGGTCCCTGCCTCATATTCTTTTCATCATCATACACATCCCTCTCTCTCTCTCTCGCTCTCTCTCTCTCTCTCTCTCTCTCTCTCTCTCGCTCTCTCTCTCTCTCTCTCTCTCTCTCTCTCTCTCTCTCTCTCTCTCTCTATTCTGTGTGTAAAACTCATCCAAATTTCCCTATTTTCTAAATATATTGCCTCATTTTCTGTGTAAGGCACTGGGTTTAGATTGTTTTCCCATTCTCTTTTGGTCTGGCTATGTGTCCATATCTCTTTCACCCTTCCTTCCTGCTGCTTGTGCTTGTGGCAAGATCTCTCTGTATATTCTTCAGATTCCCCCTGCCTCTTTTTTTCCTCTATCTTCATGTCCAGATCTCTCCGACCTCCTCTCTGTCTCCATCTCTAGGTTCCTCCTTGTCTTCTGTGTCTGTCTCTGCATCCAGCCCTCTTTTGTCTACTATCTTAGACTAAGAGGCCAGATCGCTGTTTCTTCATTGTGTCGTTCTCTGTTAAAGTTTGTGATAAGATTTCTCATGTACTTTCTTCTTCTTTCTGTGTTTAGATCTCTCTCTTTGTCCTCTGAGTCTTTCCTTTGGGTTTAGATTTCTGCCTGTATATTCAGACTTCCTCTGTGATTAGATTTTACCTTTTGTTTTCAGTCTTTCTCTGTTTTTAGACTCATCAATGTCATTTCAGCCTCTCTCTGTTTAGACTTCTGCCTGTCCTTCCTGTCCCTCGCCGTGTTCAAATCTACACGTTTCCTTTTTGTGTCCAGAAGTGATATTCACACAAAAATCAATTATTACAGAGCAGAGGTTCAGAGAATAACGTTATTCTTGGCGCTTACTCTGTAGTAAAGGTGAGTTGTCAAGGTAACAATTTCATAAGGCCAATCATAACATATAGGAGAGGGTGAAAGGGGTCCTTGTCTGTAAAATGAGGTCAGACGCATTGCAAATAATATCCCCACAAATAACTCCAGTTTTACGATGTAACTTTTGTCCACAAACATTTTAGTTGTGTCCTTTTTAACCGTTTCTTTTTTTCCATATCAAACCTACAGAACTACAATACATTGACTGTCCTACCATGTATACAGTTTTAAATTCTATAAAGGAAATAACTGTCATCCATACCTAGTCAGTTTGTTAGATGTGAATGGAGCTTACTGACACCCTGTCAGACACAGGGAGTGGTGAGAATCACTAAGTTAGCAATCATGCTGAGAATCATGAAAAGACACTCATATTACTATTACAGTGTTCTCGTATCTTGCTTGTTTAAAAAGATACATTCTGTTTTGCTATTCCTCCAGGCCATTGTGATTTTCCCCACTGACTATCAAGCTAAGATCTGTTGACTGTGCTGAATGGCTCTGATTTTATGATGAAGATTTTTCCCGCATCTAAATTAATTTCAGATTTGAACCAGGTTGATTTATTTTAAAGTTTTGATATACTATACGACAAAAATGCACCAGACAGAAATGTTGGATTGCTGCAAAACTTGACATGCAGATACATCTCAAGCAGATATGTAATTGATTGCAGATATTTAAGTCTTTGCCACAAGAGGGTATAAAAGTGCTTCATCCGCTACTCTTTAAAAAGGCTCTCAAAGGCTACTTTTGGGTAGTGCACATGTTGGTGAAAGAGATGCCTTTACAATGCAGCCAAAGACATTTGACTGGTTAACAGACTGTGAGAGTGGGCATAACAATGGACTGAAAGAAGGCTGTTCTGTCCTAACTGTTAGGAGGTGTTAGGACTAGTGGTTCTGGGAGGGCATGTACACATGTCAAACAGGATCCAGGAGGCACAGATAGAAAACCAGAAATAGGCATAGTTTGATCAGCCGACAGGCTCTGTTTGGGATCCGACAAAAGTGATGTTCAGGAATAGAGGCCTGGCAGGAAGATCTTCAATCCTGCATTGCTGTGGAGCAACACACTACCTCAGCTGCAAGTAGTTATGTAAAGTACATTAACATATCAGCAATATGTACAGGACAACTTGTGACCGTGTGTGGTGCCTCTTGAGGCAGGTAACATTTTTCATCAGGATAATACTTTCCCAGAAATGCCAGATTGTAAAACATTTTCACATTTATCACTAATCAAACATTTATGTGTTTAGCTGAAATACCAACTTTGGAAATTTATAAGTGTGTAGAATCTATAGGCTCAGCTGCAACATATGTGGAACCTCTATGAGTCGACCCAACAGAGTACCAGATTTACCCATTTCAATTGTGAAGTTTTGCCCAATAAACTTATCCTTTCATTCTAATATTACAATCTCTTACATAGTCAAAGTATTGCATTCACACCTGTAAAGTTTCTTTCTATACCCACGACTACTTGTTGTTCTCTTTTGCATTCTTTTTATTCAATGAATGTATAAACATGCTGGTGTTGGCTTTACCAAGACCCATATGCACCATATTGATGTGCTGCATGCCTGTCATTTCATTTTAAAAGCTAAAGTTACATTCAATATGGTGACCATGTTGGTGACATGACCTAACTTAAAGGTTTCTTCCTTTGCCCATGTCTTGTCTGACCACCATCTGACATCTTTTGTCTGTTTATATGTCTTATATGCTATATATGTGTTTCCTTACTTTTGAGAGACTGTTTATCTACAAAAATGTTGTATCATAAACTTTACTGTTGGTTGTTAGAAATTAGTTAGGTAGACATAAATATCTAAAATATGGCAATTATTTTCAACGCTTATTTGGCATATGGATGTACACTTTTCTTGTTTGCACAATCTGATACATATCATTTACAGTAAGTGGGTGGAGTTAGATGAACCAGAAATTGTCAGCACAAAACTGAGCAAGTGTCTTGTTATAACATGAAGGTGTTTTGTCATTTCTAATAATAATAATGTACTCATGTTACTCACAGGTCATACTCCGTGAATAATTGTAATTATACTACCATTTATAGGAGTATTCATATAAGTAGTTCTAATAGATGTACACAAAACTGCCTTTCATTGTCTCTGTGTCCCGATCTCTTTCCAGACTCCATTCTGTCTGTCTCTGTGTCTAGATCTCTCCCTTATTTTTTCTGCCCCCCTCCCCAGCACATACCCCTCCCTTCTCTCTGTCTCTTGTTCCCTTGTTCCGTTCCATTTTCACCTTGACAGAGGACTGGGTGGAGATCTGATCGTTGCATATGCATTATTGATCCAATGCAGGTGTCTTCTCTGTCTATCTCTCTGTCTGTCTCTCTCTCTCTCTCTCTCTCTCTCACACACACACATAAACACAATCTCTATTACCTCTGTCTTCCTTTAAGTAACACGGTTATCCCTATGTTGCCTGTCATTCCCCACTTATTTACCAAAGATGAGTAAAGCGAGTTTTGTTTATCTTCAATTAAATTTAAGCCTCCTGAACAATGAAATATGTGAACTGGGAAATAAATAAATACATAGTGGATGGCACAAGACAAACAGAACAATGGTTGAAGAAAAACAAAGCCAAGCTTAAAATTTTCTCTACTGTTAATTAAAACAAGGCAAGTGAAGTTACACATAGCTACATAGAGAAGTAGAGGTGATTTCTGTACTTTGATCTCTTTAGGAGTTTCAATGCATTTCGATTATGATTTGTTTGATTTTATACACAGTGGGTACGGAAACTATTCAGTCCACTTTAAATATTTCACGCTTTATTTCATTGCAGTCATTTGCTAATATCAAAAAGTTCATTTTATTTATCATTAATGTACACTCAGCATCCCATCTTGACAGAAAAAATATTTTTGTAATTTCATTAAAAAAATAAAAATTGAAATATCACATGGCCATAACTATTCAGACCTTTGCTGTGACACTCATATTTAACTCACAAGCTGTCCATTTCTTCTTATCCTTCTGGAGATGTTTTTACTCATTCATTGAAGTTCAGCTGTGTTTAATTGAACTGATTGGACTTGATTAGGAAAGGCACACACCTGTCTATATAAGACCTCACAGCTCACA
>JAUZST010094229.1:0-45129 GCA_034779995.1 Parotocinclus haroldoi
TATATATATGCACACACACACAATTGCCTTTTTAAGCTCTGCTTCTTGCCCATTTGAAATAAGAAATAAGTTCACAGTGCTCAGGTGGCATGATACGCTAAGATTCCCAGCGCTGGGAGAAGCAAGGTCACATACAGTCACGGGTCTTGGTTTGAGCAAGGAAAGGCCAGTCGGGGGATCATCTATTCAACCGTGAGTGCAAGACATACTTATGCCTTCACCCTTTACTCTCCCGTGAATAACAGCAAGGGTTAGATGGTATGATAATTGAAGCTGGAAGGTGCTGGAAACCATCCTCAGAGATTCTGATTTATAATGACCCGATAACATCATTCAGTTGCTGCGGATTTGCCGCATATCCAAGATGCATATCTCCCAAAGGTGCTCTATTGGATTGAAATTTGGAGACTGTTGAGGTCATTTGAATACAGTGAACCTAATGACATGTCCAAAAAAACAGTTTGAGGTTTGAGCTTTGTGAGGTAGCCTGTTATTCTGCTAGAAGTACACTGTGGTTATAAAAGGGTGGACTTGGTGCCCAATTTTGATACATTTGTGTGAATTGTAGCCTCAGTTGCTTGTTATTAGCTGCTGCTGTAGCCCAGCTGCTTCAAAGATTAAAATGTTATGCATTCAGACATTTTTTGGGCTATTATATGTAAGTCCTAAATATGACTGTGAAAAAAATCCCAGAAGATTATCAGTTTCTGAAATACTTAGATACTGAAATACCCATCTACAACACGCCATGTACGTTCAAAGTCACTTAAATGACCTTTCTTAGATCTTCTGATCATCTTGACGACATATGCATGCTTAAATGCATTGAGTTGCTGCAATGGGACTGAGTAATTAGATATTTGCATTAACAAGCAGTTGAACAGGTGCCACTGACTGTATTTTAACTCACAAAAAAGTTCCATTCTGAAATGCCAATGTTCAAACAGAGGGAAGCTTAATTTCCTGATTTCTCATTCTTGCCTCTGCATTAAAAGTCCTTACTATTTAAATAATGTCAACATCATTTAGGGAGGACATTCTGACTAGCTGTCCTAGCCCGTTATCTGTCTATTGAGCAGGGCTTGTCTCCACCATGTCCGCCATCCTACCTCACGCCTAGTAGGAACTGTCTGTTCATGTACCTTTTGTACATATTCTCTGCTGTTTCACAGCATGTCCCTTGTATTCTAATTGCTACAAGATTAAGCAAACAGCTCATAATTAACCACCACATGATATGAAACATAATGCCTACTCAATACAAGGAAGAAAATATATTTAGCACAGAATCTGATCTCTCACATATAATTAACTGATTGGCA
This sequence comes from Parotocinclus haroldoi, assembly GCA_034779995.1. Lineage (NCBI taxonomy): Eukaryota > Metazoa > Chordata > Actinopteri > Siluriformes > Loricariidae > Parotocinclus > Parotocinclus haroldoi. The sequence goes on from JAUZST010094229.1 coordinate 1,323, forward strand.
TTAGGTGTATTAAGAAACGTTTCCATTGGTGAAAAATTGATTATACTGTATATTAAGTTATCCAAAGTAAACAAATTCTAGCTAGATTTGGCTGATTGTTCTGTTAATTTCCCTGGCATGAAAAAAAAAAAAAAAAAAACAGGTGAGTAAGCAACATTGTCTTTTATTCCAAATAAAATGATAAAGCTGAGTGGAATTATGAAGGTTATTTAGTTTGGCAAATATAATTAACATTTACTGACTAAATATGAAAACATGACTCATTTTCATTTCCCATATAAATAAATCACATATAATCCAAAAAGTATCCTAAAATTAGGGCTAAGATAATGACTGTAACCTAATCGATGGTTGGATGGATGGACACACGGTAGATTAGTTAATAAATATTTATGTGTATTTTTATAGATTTCATGCCAGGGGGCACACATTTAATGTTTTTAGGACATTCTCTGGGTGGAATGTGACTTATATACTCATTATTATTAATTATGCACTCACTAACAAAAAAATAAAGCACCCAGATAGAAATGTCGGACAGAAACAAGCAAAACTCGGCATGCAGTTATGTTCCAGGCAGATACAGTACGTAAGGGTATGCAAATGTTTTCAGGTGTGGTATGCTTAGACATTGCGTCTTTAACCCCTGTCTCTGCTCTGAGTTATTCCAGGCACTTAGAAGAAGGACCTTTTAGACACAGTAACAATTTCTGACACCGACAGCCAGGAACTGTCCCCTTTGACTGCAGTGGTGTTGTTATTGACGATCCTGGGCTGCCCCACACTGAAACTATATAATCTTTCGCAATGAATTCAACGTTCAGGTTTGAGTATGGAGGTGTCAATGTGAGTGCTTCGATCCTACCTGTGCTGTGGAGCGACGCACTGCCCCAACTGCTGGTATGATGATCTGGGAAGCAACTGCATATTACACTTAGTCACCCTGTCGTACTGATACGAAAGACACTAACAGATTAATGATGTGTCAGGAAAGTCCTCCAGGCACATTGTTTGCCTCTTATAAGAGGGCTTCCAACAGCAGAAGGAGTTGTCCATCAGGATAATGCCCACCCATATCCAGCAAGGTTTTCCAAATACTTGCCCATTAATAAACCCAAAATTGGTCAACCACTAATCAGAAGGGATGCCCTTCAAATTGTGGCCACACAGTATACTGTGTACTTACTACAGTCCAATCCATGGTTCAGGGTTGCAGTTCAGTTTTCATGTCTGTAACGTTTTCCACGAGAAGTCCTGCGGCAATTCTGGCCTCAAAAGATGGCAGCATGTGAAAGAGATGAACTTCAGCTCCAGCATGAAAGAACAGGCCAATGTACATACATGATGCAAGTGATCAGGATCTGTCCTCAACTTACACCAAGCAAACAAACAAGAGCCTGGATGATAAAGATAAAGGCTAGCTGATTAATTGGCCAGAGACCTTCTGCTCAAGCACAAACCTAGCAATGATCCATGACTGGAAAGTGACTCCCCACTGAACCAGCCACATGCTGCACTCATACTAACTGTCCAATTTAAATGCAAAACAAACGCTCAAAATGTATACAAAAAAACCACAATAAATGAAAAGAAGCTGCTGAGAAGTTGCAAATGAACCATGCCAGCACGCTGTCTACCAGAAAACACACACTAATAGCAATGTTCTGACATTGCTAACCCAAATCCTGTGCCTTAAACCTCATTAATAATATATGAGTAAGCTGAGGAGTCTGGGAGATACCCTGGAGGATCTTCAGAACTCATGTAAACAAAATGGAATTAATAAAGTTATTGGCATCCCAATGATTAGTACCTTTTTAATTAACAGCATTAATTATAGAGGTGATGGCAATTGTACTAATGCCTGTCTGCATAATGTTCTTTATTGACTTAGAATACTGTAAATTAAGCAAGTCTATGTTACATTATATTACTTTATATTGCAATAAAGGATTAATTCCATTAACTATGAAGACATATTTTAGCTCCTTAATCATCATCATTTCCATCTCCAACTCTAAATCCATACCTCACAGTCCACTTTATTAGGTACATCCATTTAACTGCTCGTTAAGGTAAAATTCCAATCCACCAATCACATGGCAGCAACTCAGTGCATTTAGATATGCAGGTATGTTCAAGGTGCTTTGCTGACGTTCCAACCAAACTGCAATGGGGAACAGAATGGGGAAATTTTAAGCTACCTTTAAGATGGCATGGTTGTTTATGCTATACAGGCTGCTCTTTAATTTTCACCCACAGCCATCTTTAAGACTTATAGAAAATGGTCTGAAAAGCAGAACATGTCCAGTAAGTGCAGCCTTGTTTTTGCCATAGGTCAGAGGAGAATGAGCTATTTTGTGCTGATAGCGAGGCGAAGTAACTTAATATTCATTAGCTCCATTCAAATTATGTAAAACACTCTTTGAACAAACAACATTTCAAACTGTAAAGCAGATAGTCTACAACAGCTGAAGACCATACCAGGTGTCAGTTTAGAAAGTCAACTGAGGCTACAATTCACATGGACTCCTCAAAATTGGACAATAGAACATTAGAAAAAAACGTTGCCTGGTCTGATGAGTCTCAATTTCTGCCCTGACATTCGTATGGTAGGGTCAAAATTTGAAGTAAACAACGTGAAAATAGGGGTTTTATGGGCTTTGAGAAGTCGTCTAACAGCTCCAGCATCCCTGTTTGGATCCCAACCTCGGTATCCACCTGCCTATAAGAGACCATGTTCTCTCGGTCTCTGTGTGGGTTTACTCTTGGTACTCTTGTTCATCTGGTATCAGCTCTCACACAAACCTGACCAGAATTAATGGGATATGAAAAATGGTCAAATGGTGTGGGGTATGTATTCTTGGCACACGTTGGGACCTTTAATACCACCTGAGCAAGGTTTTAATACAGCCCACCTAAGTATTGCATCTTAAAAGTCCCTATCCAATTAAATCTCAGCCCTGTTTGTGTGTGTGTGCACGTGGAAAGCTCAGAGCAAACAGTTTCTTCAGGGTGATTTGGCAGATTTCATCATGTCCTCTATAAAGCATATTAGGCTTCCACAACTCTGCACACTGCATGTGTTATGATGTAAGCAGGGAGAAACATTCTGATGACACACAAGACTGTCAGGTAAGATGAAAGGTTAAATATGGAACTCAGAAGCGTTGAGATAATCACAAACTGATGCCTATCAAACCAGATCACTTAAAAAGGTCTGCCGTTAAATTGATTACGAATTAGCTTCTATCAGGCTGGACTAATTAAAGCAATTCGGATGAACCTCTGCATTTTAGACAAGACCTTCATGTCATTGCATCAGTCACTCAGTCAGCCAGACCTGACAGTCTAACTAATGTCACATGCTCCTATTGCACAGTCTGCATATCATGCCCCTCAATGCACGTTGCACAATAGTGATTAACTGCCATCTAGTGATTCCCAAATCATTGACATCAATCCAGCATAGATCAATTCAAGCATAGCATTACATCATTAGTAATCACTTACATTTACTCTTTTTTTCCCAGCTGTTTTAATGATTACTTCCAAAAAAACACTTCCAAACTGAATGTGATGTTCAGCAACCTGTAGGAAGTGGGTGTAACAAACAGACATATCTCAGTCTGCTGAAGTACTGATCAGTATAAGATATATGAAAGCTCTGCTTGAAATACCGATTTCAGACAAGCCATAAATAGTATAAAATAGCACTGATTTGTTTATATTAGATGAAAATTAATTTACGCATTAATAATAAAGGGTCTATAAATTCTGCCTCGTCTTTGTTTGTTTGACAAGTTGTCACTTGCAGCTTATTAATGCCTTGTAATTGCTACAAAAACTTTCCCTGGAACACATACAGTAAGAGAAACTCACCGTTTTGCAGTGGTCTTAATATTGACAGAGCTTTGTATTGTGATACTAAGGCATTGCTGTAGTTTAAAATGAATGAGGAATTACAAATAATTTTAAATTGAAAAAACTGTTTAATCTGTTTAGTGACATTGTTTAAACAGGTCAGTTTTACCCTTTGGATAGATTTGGTTTTGGAATTTTGCAGAAGCTACAAGAAACCCACAAAAGCCAGCAAATTCCAATGTAGATAAATATATATATTTATATTGGAAGCACTGTTTAAGGGATAACTGGTAACTGTATATTAATTAATTAAAATGTTGCAGAACGTTGAGGTTTATGTTAAGCACGGTAAAATTACAAAGAGATATAGCTGTGAAGTTGATAGTGTCAGCAAGTCAGATAGTTTTAATTCATAAAATTATTCCAATAAACAGGTTCCTAATTAGGATATGTATCTGTTCCAAACAAACTTAAATAAATGTTGACTTTTTTTAAATCCAAATTATTTACAACTTTGAAATACTATTAGAAATACACGAAAGTCTATAAAAATTTACATTTAACCCATTTGTGTTAATATGAACTATCCTCTAAAAGAACTTTCTACTATTTTGAAATATGACCAAGGTTGGCTTCAGATGTTAGACAATAAGCCCTGGCTCATTTTCTGTATACGGCAGCCAAGAATTAAATGTGCATCACATAGGCCTGAGGCTAAACCACTGTACAGTGGTATCACTGCTGATACTTTATCTTTTATCTGACTAAACTGTACAAATGATATACTAATCATCTGCCTGCAGTGCATTCACCTGATAGAAATCTTGGTACGATGACAGTCTGTATGCTTTCCCATGTAGACGTTCCAAAGAAATGTCAGGAGGTTAAGGTGCAATCCCTCGAGTGTAACAATATGCTGCGAATCTGAGAAAATTGTGTTTTCACTGAAACCACAAGAACCTTTGAGTAACCCCAGGGTGCAACCTACTCAAAACTCGAGCTGCTAACCCTACAATGAATTCAGAAAGAGCAACAAGATCCTAACCTGCTGTGTAATTATGTTTTATGATATTTGAGACACTACACTGTACCTATCTCCTAGTTAACAAAATTGTGTCTTTATTAAAGATTGGTCTGTCTATCTAGTATAAAGAATCCATCCAAAATTACTATTTTCTTATGGTTTCACAATCATCCCAGTTTAGCTGAGGTCAAGATCTGCATATGTAAACTGGTCTTTAGGCTCTGTGTATCTGGTGATGGCCATCTCTGGACTTCTAATCTTAGGTCATTCTGGATATGGGCATGTGTGCAATAGTCTTAGGCCACCATTAGATTATACATAAGATTGTTTCAGCAATTGTATAATGATATATAATTATTTAGTGTAAGTATATTTATTAGAATACAAGCAGCAATCTAGTACCTGTGTATGCAGTATTAACAATTGAAATAATAAGGAAAAAGCTACTATAGGCTACAGTGGCTAGTATTTAGTGTTACCTCCCTTTACACTTGAGCAAGGGAAGCAGCATCTGGCAGTTTCATCTGGTTGCCAAGTTGACCCTGCAGTCTGAACAAGTTTGGTCAAGAATAGTCTTTTTGGAAGGGTAGCAGCAAAGAAAGCATTTGTCAATGTGAAAAGGCTAAGATACGATCAAGATCACAAAGACTGGAATAAAGATCAGTGGGATTATGAGCAATGGGTATTATGAAGTGACAAATACAATTTTGAAATTATTTTGTCCAATCATCGACTATAAGGTTATATTGTATATGGTAATTATATCATTGTTAAAACAACAAACCTTAAAGTGACCTACAACTTTCGCACATGACCATATATTGATAATCTGCTGCACTGAACCCCCATAAACACATCAGCATATGGTTCCCTGTGAAACTACTGTCGCTGCGATTATTGTACAAGTCTTTTGGTCTTTGCCTATTAGTAACCATTAGCAATTTATATGCATTCATGCTGATTACAACAATAGCTAAGTAGGCAGCAAACTGTGTCATTTGAATGCAAATTGTGCTCATACACGTCAACTTCCTGATGTCACATTTCAACTCAGAACAAAAGCGTCACAGAATGAAGGTTAGTTCCACACCGAGAGTGGAGCTAAAGCTGAAGAAAACAACTAGTCATGGCTCTGATTCCAGTGAGGGCTCTATTTTTGTCCATTGTGAGCAGGAGATTGATATATTTTCACCCATTAATTTCTTTCCCATGTTGTTTATTGTCCGTATCTCTATATTTGTGTGCTCTGCAGGGTTTTCATAGACCATTTTCTGAAACTGGGCCAGTGTTATTGTTTGGTACACACACACTGTTTCGTTCTCTCGCAATTTCAAATCCCATTCAACTGAAAATGAATAACTACTTTTTGAACTCCACGCTACTCTGGTTCCAACAGAATAGCTTAATGTTTGGAAATTTTACCAAGCAATTAAGGTTAGGTTTATTTTCAAATGCTATAAACAGATGGCACTCATTCAAATAGCAATATTAAGTAGTGCATTATAGCATCAATATACAATGTCAAGTCTTGGTGACTTTTTAAAAAACATATTATTATTTTTCACTGGTTAGCGTCCCCTATTGAGTCCTGGTCAAGCCAGATTTGATTTTTTTTATATTTATAGAGACTTTTTTTGAACATATCACCCTCAGCTTTTTCCATAGAGCTTTTAACCATACTTACAAACATCACATTAAAAAACATGAGTATTAATATGGAATTTTTCCAATTTGATGCTGCAAAAGCAAAGACATTTTGAGGTCCAATTGGGGTCAAAATCATCGACAACGATTATACATGGATTGCGGATAACCACCTGGCAAGACAGAAGTGTTACTTTTTTCAGATGACTCTTGTCCCCACCAGAACCAGAACCATCTCAAGACTGGACTACTGCAATTCTCCCTTAGCAAGACTACCTCTAAGCACTATCCGATCCAATGTTCCCAAGTTCACACAAACTACACCACTGCTCCATTCTCTCCACTGGCTCCATGTAGCTGCTTGTATCAGAATTAAAACACTGATGCTTATTTACAAAGCTAAAATGGGCCAGCACCCTCCTACCTTGTAGCACATATCATGCACAGCACATCGCACACTCCAGCCTTCTAGCACTGCTCGACTGGTCCCCCTTCTCTTAGGAGACGAGGAAGGCATGCATCTAGACAAGTGGTGGAATGAAAGGGCAGGAAAAGGGCATCTGCTAAATACTGTAAATGTAAAGTAAATGTGCATGGTTCTTGTACCATTACTAAAACAACAAATCTATGGTGGCCTGAGACATTTGTATATTACAAAAGACTTGTAACCCATAAGTCCAGTATGGAGAAAAAGTATATTTTGAAACTAGTTTTCATAATTACAAATGCTACAACTTTAAATTTAAGCAATTGTTGGTTAAGACCCAAGAGGCGGGATTTGAACCCTGGAACAGTACTTAACTGCTAGGTCACCACAATCCTGTTTTGTGTTAACTTTTAATTATCTTAATGCGTATACGTTACAATTTACTTGGATTTTTTGCATTAATATGCTGATTGCACTTCAAAATATTTTATTTTTTACACAATTAAAAATCAGAAGCCATCTAATATTTTAGCTTTGCTTTCTATAGCAAGGGTTCCATTATCAAGTAATTAAATTTTAATTAATTCAAAAAAATATTATTTTTTTAAATTACATCAAGCCTATCTACTATAATTTTGTATATTAGAGTTTAATCAAAATCTTAATGAAATGTAATGAAGAATACAACAGAATGATTAAGCCACAACTGCAGGCTTCTTTTAATTTGCTACCTGAAGAGAAGTCGCGTCCTAACTTCAGTTTCCTACATGATTGAGTGGTTGGTGATGGTTGTGATGAGAGAGCAACAAATCCTGTCAGGGTTAATAGTGAAGCATGCCAGTAGGCACAGTATAAGTAAGGAAACTGGCAAAATGTTAAGGCTGAAAGCATGTCCACATGTGGTACAGCTAGTCCACCAGCAGTATGGGTATAAATGGATGCAATTCTATTGCATGGGACTCCTCCTGATGATTAACTAATCGATTTATATGGCCATGCCAATTTCATAGCAGTACACGCAGTGAAACGGTGGATGAAATCCAACTCCTATTGTTCATGCTCTAAGTACTTAACTTGAACGGCCAGCTCATTTCATGCACAGTTAGTGTCTAAACAAAAAGTTAGCGCTAACCGCACACGACTCAGCAAGGTCACCCAAAGGCTTTCCAATCCTACACAATTAACCTACTTAGACAATGAGCCAGCAATCTGTGGGGAAGCAATTATAAGCTCACTGCTTCCTGTTGTGACTTGGCTAGACTTTACAGGAACCCCAAGTGCATTTCCTGCAGCAGTTACACTACAAATCTTCAATATTATGGTCATTTTTATTTTAAGCACTTCTCTAAGCTGCACATACACCGATCAGCCAAACCTATTAAAAGTACCTAACTGCTGTTGCACTCACCTGTTTTAATCTCATTTTACATTGTTTTGCCACTCTATGTCAGATCTATGCCTTAATTATTTTTTTCAATATGAAATCCATAATATTGTACTTTTAAATACACATTTTAATAATGCTCACAGGTTTTACTCAACCCTCAGTCCCTATCCTAACACATTCCCACTTCTGAAAATCTAGGGACCTACCACATGGTCAAGAGGAAGCTATATCATATGGATCTTCTGAAGACCACGGGAAGACCAAACTAAGTTCCCTCTTACTTTTGTTCTGTGTAATTTATTATACTGTAACTATGACTGTAAAGGTAAAGCTCATCTTACTATCCTGTTACCTAAAGTATTTTCTATGTAATTTATTTACAGTGAAAATGCATTTTTTTACCTCACAAATCATTACAATGGTTCTTTGTTCTAAGGTTAAAAGTAAAGAGTAACAATACTCTTGTAACAGTAACGGTAAAAAGTTACCGAATATTAACCAGTACACATTACAAATAGTTTAATATGTGTGTTGTTAGATTCAGTGTTAGATCGGTGGTTAGGGCCGTCACAGGACCACCACAGCTCAGATTCTGTTCAAGGGGGGATCATTCTCAGCACTGGAGTGTGTGTGTTGCATGGTGTTAGTGGATCAAACATAGCAGTGCTGCGACAGCAATATGCACTCACTGTCTACTGGGTTAGACAAGCCTATCTTGTTGGTCCACCTTGTAAATGGAAAGTCAGAGATAGCAGTTCATCTGTTAAATCATCTCATCAGCTGGTCGCTGCCCGATATTTTAGGTAGGTGGCTTATTCTCAGCCCAGCAGTGTCACTGAGGTGTTCACAACTTCCAGAAGCACTTACTCACTTACTTAAAATCAGACCGTGTCTGATTTGTACCAATGCAGCACAATGCACGTCAGTGTCACCGCAGTGTTCAGAATGATCCACTATCAAATAAGACTTGTCCATGGTGGTTCTAGTCCTGAACATTGAAGACTAGGGTAAATGGGTGGTAATAAAATATGCAGATGAAAGTGCAGTCTGTATTTGTGGAACTACACCCTACACCTACATAGCAATACATTCTGCAAATCATAGCCTGTGAGAAGCAGTGCACCTGGTCTTGTACCTTAGTTGTACTCAGTGCATTTTTTCCTGTTTGACAGCAGGCCAGATGCAGATATATCATGCAAAAATGCCAACACGCACAGTAGCTGAATGATGGGCAGAACGACCCACAGCAGTGGCAGAGATACAGCATGGTGTGTTTACTGACCTTCCTGCTGGCTATAAACAATCAGAGACACTGCTTTCGCTCGCTCCGTCTCTCACTTTTACCCTCTCCTTCCACTCTGAGAGGAGCAGACCAAGGTGACTTCTCTTTTGGCACGCTGACAAGGTGGTAGTCCACTTCATTGGGTCACTCCCATATCTGTAAAAGTGAAAATGCATTTTAAATTTGGCTCACGGCTTACAGAGCTTCAGTAAATCAGATCACTTGTTCTGATACTGAAATAATAAATCAGAAAATCTCAACCAAAGAGAAGTTTTCGTCATGGATTTCAAGCACATAGTTCGACAAGGATTCATGTATTTCATGCAATTTTGCTACCAAAAAGTAGTACTACCAGTGATTCTGCAAACACCTCACATATTACCTCCACCCCATAAGAGCAGTCCAGATAATATTAAAGATGATGATAATAGCTAGTTTTACCACAATAAAGCAAAAAAAATAAAGTAGGAATGAGGAAAGAGTGTAATTATGTGCTTTTCTCACAATTCAATTCATGATTGCTAAGTTTTCGGTTTGCTTTTCACATGATCATCATTTTATATTGGATGAAAGGCATTCCTTTTTATTTCTAAAGTGTAACCAATGCAAAACATTGCATGAGCTTAACTCCCTGCAATTTAAAAGGTATCACTAGAAACTTAAACTAGAGGAGTAAATTGTGTATTATTTTATAAATTATAAAAAAATACAATGCTTTATTTAGCTTTGATATATCTTAACTAGCCTTCTAGCTATGCTTTCACCTTTGTGTATACATTTCATACATGATTTCATACTGTTTTATAACATGAACGAGTTTTAATAGTTTCAAAACCCACTAAAACTTTAGTCCTGTAACTACTACAGAAAATACCGAGACATTAAGTTTGTAATTGTGTCAGTAAACTTAAGATAGCTTCACATAAATAAGCAGAAAGCAAGGGAAAAGGGACACTGGAAGAACACATTTTTAATACAAAATAGCATATGGAGACTTTCTTTAAAAAGATCCATTCTTTTTTTACTCTGTTTCAGCAGTTAGATTCACCAGAGGATTGCTTCTGCACAATCTGAGCAACAGCAGGTGGAAATTGGGGAGATACTAGTGAACCTGTTCAAAGAAGACACCTGTTTTAAGCTGTCAACAGAGCTTAAAGGTGATGTAAAAGTCAGAGTCAGCACATCAAATCTTTCCTCAACGGTATGTTTCAAACAAAATTTGACCCTATAGAGCTAATAAATATTATATATGCCAAGGAGCTTCAAAGTACTTATACAACAAAGCTTGTAAAAAGACCAAGACCAGATTACGTTCTTTAAAATAATCTTTCTTATTGACCCCAAAACATCTCTTATATAGAAGTGAGGCAAGTTAGAAGTGAGACATTCACAGACATTGGCAAAGAAAAAGTTGGCAAATGATGGAAGGCAGAAGATGAAAAATAAGATAGCAACAACTAGGACAGCATTGCTTTTTTTAACACAGAAGGACTGCATATATGTGTAATGTTCCAGTATTAGGAAATTGCTTTCGAATTATAGGATGAATGTGTTTTCAGGGTTTATCTGGATGAATGTGTGGGTTTGTGGAACTTTTTAAATTATACATGCTTGAGTCAGGCATGCTTCTCTACGGTTTATTAGCTACTATTGTACATTTTAGTGCTGTAGGACTGAGAATAATGACAGATCCCATTTCAGTACAGGCTTTAAAGGTTTTAGGATTCTCACCTTATATAAAAAGGTTAAATACTTAAGCTGCAGATATTAATTAGTAGGACTAGATGTAGGCAATTGTAAAGGTCCCCACACATAAAAAAATTAGACAGACAGATATCTCGCTATCCTGTTGGGGACATTCAATTGATGTACTAATTACCAATGCTAATTAATGCTACACGTAATCCTAACCTTAATCAGTAACCTAAATGGATTTAGACTCTTTTGGCCTTTCAAAAGAAAGTTGCAATTTCTGTACAAAAATAAATGCAGGTTTCCCTGTGGGGACCAGTAACATCCCCATATGGTAAAGCATGTTAGATCTATCCCTGTGGGTAAATATGGTTCTCACACACATCCACACACACACGCGCATACCATATATTAACCACCCCAGAGATTTTTTATAATCTGCTTGTTTGTCCCCCATAGTGTGTCAGCTTTCCATCAAGTAAAAATGATTTCTCAAATAAAACTCATTTACAACTGTCCCGTGATTCTGTGCTCCAGAGTGTAGCTAAAGTGCACATAATTCACATTACGAGTGGTAACGCTTTATGTTTATCAACTCGATGCCTATATGGGTATGCAACACCATAAACGTTAATGGAGCAAACAGGTTTTGCATCTATATTAGAGCACATGTTCTCTTATCTCTTGCAGCTGCCACCTCATTTGTTAGAAAGCAGATGAAGTCCAGGTGAAGCCCAGTTGCTTTATGAAAACACACCATGCTGGGCTATACAGCTGAGATCAATGCTCATACTACTGCCAAATACCTTAGCACACCCACTTCTGTAAACCTCTGAGCAGGTCTGTTTGCCCAAACATGGATCAAGGAACTCCTTGGGAGGTCGATATAAGAGTGCTTTTTCATACACCGCTGTGTGTAAAATATTATAATGCCAGTTATCCAAATCAGGTAAGCTGTTCTTCAGTGCAAGGGCAGACATTAATTAATCATTTTACAGGATGAGATGTTCTGCGACTTAATATTTAGAACAAAGGTAAGAGCCAAAGGGTGACACAAGGGCTTAGTGTTGTTGCAACGTAGTCTAGTAAGTCTAGTTTCAAATAATGTTATCTAAAAAGATCAAACTAAATACGTTTTGCCATAACCTATACCTGTTTTGTCTGATTATTATTATTATTATTTTTCTGTGTGTTTTAGTATACACATTTCCTGTATTTTCATTTGTATTTTATTAAAGAGAAAAACATTATATATGGTCATTATAGCATTGTTAAAGCAAGTCCATATCTAATGTTAATAGTAGCCAAATATTTTTTACAAACCTAAACTTTATAGACGTTACATATCTAGGTAGAAGAGGGAAGGCAACTTCATGGCAAGTACCATACAACTTACAAAAGTCTTACAGTCTTTTCAGTTCAGAATGTGCCCTAACTGAGGAGCCCCTTTGGCCTTGTAAGGTTCTGTAAGTCTTATGAATATAACTATTTGGTTGTATTTTGCATTGCCGGCTGCTGTGTTCATGATAACCAATTTGCCTGTGTTAGCCTTGCAGCTTCAAGCTTTTCTTGTTTAATGATTCATGGAGAAGCCGTAATAAACATACTCAGGACTTGCATCCTGTCTCCTACATTCCTTGATCAATTCATGTAGTTATAAAAAGCTTGACATAAATCATAATCACAGAGACCTGCACTGGCAGTGAGAATGAAAGAGGTAGCTTAGCTTCTTCAAAAACATTTCAGCCACTGAATGCTTAAACCAGTGCACTGAATATGCCTTCATGTTGCGTCTACTGATATGAGACGTTTTACAACTGAAATGAAAAATAACATTGGTAGTTTATCTGTGAAATCTAGTTTATGCTCTAAGTGCTTAGAGAGAGTAAAAAGCTACATGATCTACATGAAGAGGCATATCTGAACTCTGTGCCTTGACAAACTGTAGAGCTTCTACCTTGTTGGCAGGCTTTCAAGAGAAGATGTCTTTATAATCCCATAGCTTTCACTCATCATCGGTGAGTAGAGGACAGCAGAGTAAACCGAAGCAGCATATGAGGCTTTACTCTCTCAGGATGGATTATACCTCGAAACAACTTAAGATTTCTACCTCATGTATCAGTTGAATGGGTGAAATTCTCTCTTCTCCCCTTATGTAGCGGCATCCTTGGTCTGCTTTTATGCTTACGACAGACCCAGGGAACTTTGGAAGGTGGTACACTTACATAGGGGCAACACGGTGGCTCCAGGGTGGAGCGGCTTAGGCCCTTTCTGTATGGAGTCTGCATGTCCTCCCCGCATCTGCGTGGGTTTACTCCAGGTTCTCAGGTTTCCTCCCAAAGACATACGCATTAGGTTCATTGGTGTCTCTGAATTGTCTTTGCCTTGTATGCAAAACACCCCGGCCATGTAACTGGAAACAGCTGCATGCCGGTCCCAAGCCCGGATAAATGGGGAGGGGTGGAGAAAGCAATGGCAAACAACTCCACTATCCTGCCAAAATACTTCATGGATCACATAGATGAAGAACAGAAATGTGTGGAGATCGATGATCCATCAAGTGACCGAGAGTCGACTGCGACTGTACAGTTAACCACACAGTTAACCACTACATAGACAAGTCAAGAGGTCTCAACTCAATGGGGAGTTGACAGTCTGAGACACAATCAACCCCAATGATAAGAAGAGAAGCAGCGGGAACTCCTGGCTTGCCATTGGAAACCACTCTATAAATCTGAGCTACTCTGTTTTTGAGCTGAGCTAGGCAATTTACTGTCTCATTTGTTTTGCTATTTGTTTTGGTAAAATAACTCGATCTTTTGGAATAGATCGGTCGATGGTTTCGGTCACATGTTTATCTCATCTTCAGTTGGTCTAGCCATTCGGTCAACGTGTTCATTCTCTGGGATACCGAAATGGCCTGGGATTCAGCAAAAGCTGATATCATATTGCTGTTTTTTATAGTTTCTTGTCCCATCCCAGAATTTCAACTTTTTAACAGTCAACACTGAACTGATAGAGCTAAAGTTTAATAGTCAGATCCTATGTTGCTGTTTGACAGTAGATATAGTCGCTGCTGCTGCATGCGTTTTCATTCTGTGTGGATTAACTAAACACAATAGTTCCTAGTTCAAGTTGGTCAGTTTCCAGACACCCCATGCCGGGATGGTGCCAGTCTACAATTGAGGTCCAGCAACATCAGCGCTCAGTGTGCCTCACTGGGGGTTCCACTTTTTTGAGCTTCAAATTTTCTTAGCTCTAGACAACCAGGGGCCCAGCTACCTGAAACTATCATATTGTCATTTCTTCCTGCTACTTTTTGTCAAGTTGAAACTATGCCTTTCTCGCACCGTTCCTATCAACCTTTCACCAGCTGTTTCTTCTCTTTCAACTTCACCATGTAATGTGACATTTTCATCATATTAATATCGCAGTACCTGTTTTAAAGGTGAGATGACAACATACTCTGCACGACATTCACATTAGGTGACACTCTGTCAAAACAAAGATGCCAGTGGAGTACTTTGTCACAATCAAGATGCTTTGAGATGAGAATAGGCACCACAGCAGGGTAGGCCAGCATGATACACAGACAGAAATCGGCTGGAGAACTAGCATTCTTGTCAAGTTAATGCCTTGTCATATTTAGAGACAGCATAATATCATATATTTAGATGTTGAACCGTACTCTAGCTAAAACAATGGCGGATATTAGAGAATTACGAGCTTGATAAATGGTCACACTTTGTATCTCAAAAGACATCATCCTCAGGTTTCCTCTTCCTCAGTTCCATCTAGAAATGTAATTTAAGGTGATAATAGCTATACAAGTTAAATTCAATCTGCTTTATTCATTCAGTCAGCTCTGACCACTTAAATTCAGCTTAAATAGAGCACCAGATCATTCTAAGGAGTAGTGCATTAGCTTACAACAAGGGGCAACGTACGTACAGTTGAATGCAGAATTTAGACTCAGTCACAAAAAGAAGCATTTATCTGTATATGACATTTCTCACTTCAGTTGGTAAGCTCTCCGACCTTACAAAAACAACCTTACTCTATCTAGTGGTAAGTGCCCAAACTGGTGCACACAGTTTTTGGATATGTCATGACTTTTCAGAGAATCTAAAAATAGATACTGAGAAAAGAATAAGAATTAAGAGCCGATATTCTAATCTATTCTAGGGTCTTTGTAAAAATTTAGTATTTTACACAGGATAAAACAACAGGAAATTATTTGATCTCTCTGTTGTCTTTCTGCCAGGAAACCACAAAGAGAAATAAAAAGGTGCCTTATGTCACAAAAAACAATAGATGGCAAACATGAAATGCTGTTAATAATGACATCATGAAAAACATGGTGCCAGTTCAAGAGGTTGAGGGAGATGGGCTCAAACAGCTTTTAAATTTAGACCCAATATACACACTGCAATATTATCTTTTTATCTTTATATCTTATTATTTTTTGTGTCATTATTGGATAATATCCCCAACACACGGTGCCATAAGCCAGCAAGAGCTACAGTTAAGCTTTACGACCACCAGGTTCTTTTAGGTGCATCTGTTTCATGAAGTGCTCAATAAAGGGCAAATACCAGCTATACTTCTTGGGTCTGTTGTCTTTCTGAGCTGCTACAACAACGTCGGTGCAGGAAGCTGGATGCCGCATGGGTGCTGGTAGGGATGCAACTCCTCCACAACAATAATAGTAAAATATACGGATAAACAGTGAATTAAATACTTTAAAATAGTGGTGTGGGATGGCAGAGACATTTTTAATCTTGTGGAGACGTTTTGCTTTTTTAAACAAGCAAACAAAAAACAAAAAGGAAAACTTTTTTCCAGAAGCAAGAGAGGCACAAGTTCCACTTTAGGACATAGGGATATCATACCATTAGAAAGTTCTCAAAATCATAGTAAGACAAACCTGTGTGAATATGTTGAATTGGAACACCAGCATAGATACCAGCATTCAACAAGAAAAACATTACTCACAAAATGGATATTTCAATCTGGGATATATCTAACAATTAATCTGTCACAGAAATATGTAATTATAGGTAAAATCTCACACATTAGAACATTCAATCTAAACATTATCAAGCTTGTAGTGCAATGCAAGCCCACACCATGACACAAAAGAAAATCAAAGCTAACCAGTTGCTGAACACCATGTCTTTAATACTTTAGACCTGGCCTTGGTAGTTGTTTGTGGTAAGGATTTCAAAAGAAAGGTCTCCATTCCTTATTAATATGAACACCTCAGAAGCATGCATTGGCAATGGCTATGCAAGATGAACTAATGCAGTGCTTATAATGTAGTGAGTTATAATAAAATGTATGTACATATTTTACACATGAATGTATAAACCATCACCTTGATATAATTCCCTATGTTCCATAGGCCACATACAGTATTAGTCACATGAATAAAATACACTGTTCCCATCATTCTTTTGAGTATAGTTTAAAAATGCTATATACTGTATGTAAATGAGACATGGGCATCAAATGACCCCTATGGTAGTTTGACATCATGTGTGTCCTTATCATAACATAATAAAAATACTATTTTGTACGCCTTAATAATATATGTGAAAAAGCTACATAGTAAAAGATGTGAAAGTAATTAGAATGATGCAGTGATTCATAATGAAATGATGCTTGGTAAAAGGCTGCCCATCATTTTCAGACCTGAACCGAAGCATCATTTACCTCCCTTTCCATAAAAGAAAGGAAGGACGTGGGCAGTTGTATCTGAGAAAGAATAGACTGATTTACAGGTATCTGTGGGTGGTCAGTGAGGAGGCAGGATATTTATTTTCTTTAACCACCATAATCTCTTCCAAACACAAAGCTTTAAATCGTATAACATGTAACAATTACTTGTAAAAAAAAAAACCTGATAACTAGTATTATTAGTAGTAGTTCTGTGAGGGCATACACACACAGAAACCAGGCTCTGGATGGCCCAGACAGGCATCCAGTAGAAAAGATTGTTCTACCGAGGAGCATTAGCAGCTCCCAAAACAGTAGTTCACCCACACACAAAGTTTCCCAGAAATGTCTCTGCCTGATTACAACACTTTTGCCTGCCCAGTCACCAGATTTATTGCCAATGAAACATTTATCGGACCAGCTGAGGCACCACTTTCTGCAACCTACAAGTATGCAGGACCTACAGGTCCGGCTATGGGCAAATGTGCATAGAGGAATGTCAGTCGATGATTTCTCATTAACAGGTACCAAAAGTAGCATTTGAGAGCCTCTTTAAGAGCAGCACGGGATGTACTTGTATGCCCTATTGTGGCAAGCTTCAGTGTCTAATCAGTCCACATCTGTAATTGTTTACATATCTGCATGAAACATAACTGCATGCTGAGTTTTGCAGCAATCCGACATTTCTATTTGGGTGCATTATTTTGTTAATCAGTGAGTGCATTATAATGAAATAAAAATGTGTCTCATATAAATGTAATTCATTCCTGAATGACAGAAAATATGGTACGAGCGACCCCTTGAGACACCTGCTGACAGAAAACTAAATCGCAATATTGATGGCTGAAAATAAATTTTCAGTAAATTTTAGTTTTGGTTGAATGTTAAAATTTATAAAATATACTTATATAAGAATGACTTTATAGTTCAGTATAGTACTTTACTAGATGTTTAAATTCATATTATTATTTAAAAGAAAACACTATCTGCAAAGTGTCTATACTACTGTGTGACTACGGTCATCGCCTGTCAATGTCATTTCGATCAACCTCCTGTTTTACAGAATGTAACATGAACATTGAACTGCTCATATCTGTAATTATAACTATTAAAATTATTGTAACTATTGCATCACAACTGTAACTACTAAAAAAACATTTAACTACTACTCCATTTATGAAGTAGCTGTTGCATTTCCAGAAACTTCAATTAATTGTATACTGAGACTAACTTTTTAACTCTTATAAACAGGATGCACAGTATATTAGCCTCGATTTGTCCACTAATTGAAATACTGTGAATATCCACATGATAAGATGTATTTTTTATAACTCCAGAGTTTATTATTGTCCCCATTTTTTTCACTAATTGAATTATCCTTCATATACACTTCGTAATGCATTTTATAATAACCCACTTTTCTTTATTAGCTGCTGTTTGTACCTACATATAATACCTCAGAGCAACTGAAAAAAAATATAGTATTTTCCTGTTTGATTTTCTTAAAGTGACGTCAGTAAAGAAGTAAATATATGATAATATATTTAGTAGCAAAGACAGCGTGTCTGATTTAGACAATCACTGGAGATGTCCGTCTTCCAAAGCTTCAGAATGTGTATTATTTGTTGTTCTTTTGTTTTCAATGGAATGTGTGTGACGCAACAATGTTACACTCCATTACCCTGAGTCATTAACACCCCTACAGCATAGACATGACTGACACTGTTTAAATAGCTTAACCCTCAGCACTGCTGTCTGCACCCTGTGGAAGCCAGCTGGCTCTGTTTTCAACACCATCATCCCTAACCTTCTACTATTTAAACTGTGGTAGCTCATTGCCCCTGAGATGTGGCTGCAGATGCCTGCTTCTTGCTTCTTACCCTTTTATCCAGCAGGTAACAATATGTCAAAGTGGGTGACCACATATCAGACCCTCTGCTTTACAACAGGTGTTCCATAGAGCTGTATCTCCATGACTTTACATTCTATACAACAGTTAATGCAGATGACACTACCCTAGTCTTATCTCAATCAACGAGTCTACAAACTGGGAGAACGTAACATGTTTAGTACTAAATTAAACAAACAAAACTGTGAAGATGATCACTGATATCAGGAAGAAACCCACCCAGCTACATTCACTGGATATACACAGCTTCACAGTCAGCAGACCAGAGTTCCTGGGGGATCACCATTCAGCAGGGCCTCAAACAGGACAGACACTGAACTGCAGTTATGAAGAAGACCCAGCAGCACTTAATGATGTATTACATGAAACATTTGAGCTGCCTCAAGCACTGCTCATCCAGTTCTATACTGCTATAAATGAATCCATTATCATGTTCTTCATCTCTACCTGGTTTGGATCTTTGCAAATCAAGCATAAGCTACAGTGAACAATGTGAGGTTATAGAAAATAATGTCAGCTGCCCACTACCTAAACCTTTACTTATGTAGAACAGAGTGAGGGAGATCATGGCTGACTCATCACACCCTGGTCACTATTTATTCCAGTTACTATCTATATCAGTGGAAACCAAGAGACAGAACCTTGAAGACCACCACCTTCACATACACAGCTTCCCCAGGACACTGTCCTAATAAACTCATGTTTATACACTACACATGAACTTTAATACTCATATGTAACCACTAAATCCATTATAATCGTTTCGATTAAGTGGAAACACTTCTATATAGGCAAAGATATCATAGCTGTATATACTAGGTAGGAAGTACCTCAGTACTAAAGTACCTGAATGTATTTGTATCTCAGTTTCACAACCTTTTATCTGAGGTTGATTGTGTGCCATCTATGTTATGCTGTATATAATATGTTTTTTTTTTCTGTACTCATTCAATTGGATTTAATTGTATGCACCTGCATCAAGAGACGTTCCATGTACACCTGGTACTTGGCAAATAAGGATTTTGATTCTGATTTTAAAGTACTTGAGCATGTATTGCAAATGATCCAGCTCAGCATGATACCAAAGTGTGGAATGCACAGAGGAATGAGCACACGGAAGAGTAACTATTTAAAATTCATGTACAGAAAGGAAAGTAGATCAGCTTTAGAGTGGTGGTTAGGTTCGCTTGGCTTAGCATATAACAAGGTACCTTACAGAAGCATAAAGCTTAATTCCAGTTCATTACACAGATTTACCATACTTTTTACGACTTGTAAAGAAATATTGATGTGACTGCATGCATGTTAGGAACAGTGTAATTTTGTGACTATTTCATCACCCAAAAATAACCAGCCATCTGTTTTACCACCTTCGTTACCATCTTCGTCTTGTGTGTCACTGCTCTGTGACCTATGCTTTTTCCTACTGTTATAGTGCCCACACCTGTTTTCTTTGGTGTTTGGTCCACCAGCCCTCTCATGGTAATTTATTGGGTGTCAACTGCTCGGTGGAGAGCACGACAATGTTAAAGTACATATTAAAAAAAGCACATTATTCAGCCACTTTTGGCCAGTTTCAACCTTTCAAATTCCAAGGCATTTACATTTTCATCATTTACATTAACACCCTTCTTCAGAGCGACTTACAGTTCATTCAGGGACCCAACTGTGGTAACTTGGCAGAGGTGGGATTTGAATGCTGGACCTTCTGGTCCATAGTCTGGTACCTTAACCACTAGGCCACCACAGTCCCAGTTCCATATTCACATATTTAGTTCAATTGCTCATTATTTGGTCTTTTGTCACTATTGTGCTGACTGTTTGTCCTGTGAATTTGTCCGTTGGTCTGTCTTACCCACTGTCTCATCAAGGTTTGTGCATATGACTTGATGATCTTTGTCTTTTAACTGTGCCGTACCACTATATTACCACCTAGTCATTAACAGTAGTCTTTTATTTAGATCATTACAATAGCTGTGTGTTTATGTTTGTTTATAATATTATTATTAGCTTAGCCATGTGTTCTCCATGCAGTATTGTCTGGTTGGATCTTTTTGCTGTTGTTAGCACTACCATAACTGATGAATTTATATATATTTCATATATATATGAATATATAAAGTAGTTAGGTTAAATACTGGGACAAATGTGGAATGTTTACAACAACAGGGCATACACTAAGTTGTAATATCCACATCCCCAAATGAAAAAATACAATGAAGCATCATAGAAAATTGAAGAATCCATGTATGATTAACTTCATTTAATTTATTAATGAAGACCTTCAATAGCTGCATATTTACAAATATAAATTAAATTCGCCACACAAAATACACAAGTACTTTCGAGTTCATACAGTCTGCAATGCAACAAAAGTCAAAGTATTGTCCCAGCAATGTCTCCAAGTAGTCAACTCATTGTTACATTACATTACATTGCATTTGGCAGACGCTTTTATCCAACGCGATTTACAATAGTTAAGTACAAAATAATAACAAGTTAAAGGTAAAACATCTTAATTTGTGATTAATATTCTCTCTAAACTGATATTGCTCCGTATTTCTATTTTATTGCATGAGAATCTGATGGAGAAAATCCATGGACTATATTTATTTCTAAATGTATATTTACTTATTTCTATTTATGCTTAAGTAACAAATCCACAGCAATTTAACTAAACTGTGCAGTTGAGGGTTAAGGGCCTTGCTTAGTTACAGCTTGGCCAGAGTTTGAACTCACAAACTTCTTATTAACTACTGAAAATCTTGACCACTGAGCCTCCTCTGTCTTCCACAATACAATAATCTGAATGAAGTGTCAGTGTGCATAAACCTATAGTAAAGCCACCATTAATTAAGCTTATGTTCATGCATGTTCGTGCCATAAGCAGGTTGATTAAAGAAGATAAATCTCCGTCCTCCTCGCTGTCCACCCACAGGTACTTGAAAATCAGACCAGCCTTTCAGAGATGAATGTGCCCACATCCACTCATTGACACAGTCAGCGGTAAGTAAGACCTTGATTCATATGTAAAGATATTGGGTAACCTTTTACCAGGTGGCATTTATTTACATTACTGATATAGCTCTTAATGAGTGAGCGAACCGAGTGGGAGGGAGGTTTCTACCCAGCATGTGAGCCACAAGTCGTGTGCCTTGTGCTAATTAATCTGATTTTCAGCTTAGCTCCACTGAGAGGTCTCCCTCCTAACAGACTTCCAAGCCCGGATTTGTCTCCAGCAAACCCTGCCATGTCAGACATCTCTGTAATGTGAACCTTCTCTGCATCTTCATGCCAACCTGCTAGCCCTGTCCGCTTGCACTCATCTGCCAGAGCTCTGGTGCAGAACTGCTATAATGCTAGCAGAGATATTAATATCATCTCTGTTGCAGGGAACCACTAATCCATCCTCTAAATCCGTTGGTTTCCATCCCTCAACCCCTCCTCCCACTTAGGACTTCGCCTGTGCTCTTGCGTTCTTGTTAAACCTCCAGTCTTGCTTTTCCTGTTCCTGTGCCCCTCTTTTTTAAGCAATGCCAAATGGAGCTAAGCATATCATCTAGAGAAGTAGGGGCAATCTGTTTAAGGAGAGTCAAGCACTCAGTGTTTTATTGCATTTTCTCTATTTAGCAGTTGGCAGCAACACTCCTCTCAGTGATTGTGAGACTCAAATCTGATACATAGTATCTGGATAGAAATTCTAAAGGAGGTGTAACAACAGGGTTTTTTTTTTTACTACAGACACATGGTCTTTATAAAGTCGTGAAGAAATGACTTGCACATCAACTGTTCAACAAGGATTTCTGAATTCATTGTCTGTACCTGTGGAACCATTGGATGGAATTCTGATTTTATTTGAAATTACATTTCCCCATTAAAAGTAACATAAATGTGGTTAATCCATTCACAACTATTGTTTTTTTCCATATTAAAAATACCTATATTCATAAAAAACTTTAAAGCAAAATAATGTACAATAATGGCATAAGAAGGTAATATATTACAATACAAACATTAACAATGTACACTTACATACAGAGTTCATTTCTGAAAATAACACCTATGAACTAATAAATGAAACTATTTCTTCTTATTTTGGGTTTTATGGTGATTAGCAAGAAGTACTAATACATTATATTAATCTTACATGCTCTGCAATTGTAAGCTCATACCTTGTTTACCCTTTGGTGTTCTATTCAGGGTCGGATTTTTGTTCACAAAGTTATTTCAAATTATTTGACTCATTTGATGTCTGATCTGTCCGACTACAGAAGCATTCAAATTTCCCATTGTACTCAGAAAGATTTAAAGTGGACCAAAGCAACTGAATGGCCTTGCTTGAGTGCTCAAAAGTGGTACTTGATAGAGCTGGGATTTAACCTTAAATATGGAGCCTTAACAACTGTACATCAATCCAGACACTTAATGTTGACATTTATTCATTTGGCTCCTATCCAGGGCAACTTACAACTGATACAATCCAACAACACAAGCAATTCTGAGTTAAGGGCCTTGCTCAAGGACCCAATAGTGACAGTTTGGTAGAAGTGGGATTTCAACCACTGTCCAGTAGTAGAGAGACGTAATCACTGCACAGTGGTCTTGAACCTTAACAGCTGTCCAATTTTCCAGACTGTGCCCACTTAACTACAGTCTAAAGCACTATACAGCACTTCAGAGCATTAACCACTGTCCAGTGATCCAGGGAATAAAAATCTATAGACACTGGCCAGTGGTTCCAAACACTAAACACTGCCTAGTAGTACTGATCCTTAATCACCAGTAATGTGACCACCATGGTCCAGTACGTCCACAGACTTCCCCACTGTCCCATAGTCAAGAGCCTTGACCAATTTAAAGTACACCAGAGCCTTTAGCTCTCCTTTGAAGCCATGATCACTGTCCAATATTTCAACAACTAGCCCAGTTACATAGCACCTTCATCATGGTCTAGTCATTCTGATTTGACACCACTTTCCAGAGTCTCAACTATTTTTAAACATTATGGAGCCTTAAACACAGAGGCACCACTGCTTATACAGTATAAGGTAAGGCCTACAGGTAAAAACAGGCATCTATTAGTTTAATAAACTAATTAATCATTCAGCAATACAACTAATATATGCAAACACTCCCAGTAGAAGGGTCATAATGAAGATGGCATCGTTTATATATATATATATATATACACACACACATATACACACACACATACACACACACACACATACACACACACACACACACACACACACACACACACACACACACACGATATCACAGCAGATCACCTCACCTAGAGCTGCCTGGTCAACCCCAAGCTGTTTTGTGAATTGGATACAGAACATCCATGCAGCTCAAGCGCAAGTATTTTAACCACAACATCTCTCAAAACTCAATTCCGCCTAGTTAAATGCACTGCTCACAAAATTTAAGGATAATGGAAGTATCCCCTAATTGTTGTAAATTATTTCAACCCCTCAGAATCAATGTTAACACAAGAACGGTATTAGTTACATTGTTGAATTGATTTCTACTGCTAAGCAATCACACCACAAGAAACATGAGACGGAGTGGTGTAAAGTAAAAACACATTTACTGTAGTGATACCCATGAATCACACTTCACCATCTGGAAGTATTGACAGACAAATATGTATTTAACAGATGCTAAGAGAAGGCTACAGATATCAGTGTCGATTAATTTGGAGCAATAATTAGAAATAATGTTTTTGATGCCTCGAGACGCACCTTTCAGGATCTATTAAATTCTGTGCTTCAGCATGCATCATGCTAGACTTCCATCAGACAGGGGATGGATCTTTCCTTTTTAAATGCCCTCATGCACTAGGCAAGTTCTATAAAGAAAAGCAGATATGGAGCAAATAGAAAAACAAATCTGGGCAAAATATGCATAATTATATGTACATGATATATAAACATACTGTTACAACCCTGTGTTGGGGAAAGCTATAACACTTAAAAGGATTGTATGATGGACCTGAAATTTTAGATGCTTTGAGTGATGTTTCATTTGACTGATCTTTTATTGTCTTGTAGCGTGATCCATGGGAGTTATAGGGGAGAATATGACTTATATGACAGACATACTAAAAAACAGCGTTTACATCTTTTTACAAAAAAAGTAGTGGAAAGACACGCACACAATCACAAGTGAAAAAGCGTCTATGCAGCTTCTGTTGGCTACATTGGCAAATATTTAGTGTAACCTTATCTTACACTTAGCAGTATCTGGCAGTTTATCGGGTCGAAAAGTGGACTGTGCAGTCTGAGCAAGCTTACTCAGGAATGGCCTTTTTTTTGGGAACAGTAGCGGCAAACACACAACAAAACTAAATAATGAATCCAAGTTTAAAAGTTTGGGTCCACTATTATATACAATCATTCCCAAATTCCCAAACAACACACCATTATATATATATATAAAATTTATTTATGCCCACAGATATGGGACAGAAGCCACAGGTATGGGATTTAAACTCTGGACCGTCTCACGTACACTACTCTAGGTTCAAATAACAGCTAATTTTTTGTTCTTCAGTGTTTGGACTTAAGCTAGCAAGCCACTTTATTAGGTACACCTTGCTAGTACTGGGTTGGAACCACTTTTGCCTTCAGAACTGCTTTAGTTCGTCATGGCAGGGATTCAGTTATCTGTTCCAAATTTGTGGCCCAGAGAACTGCCAGTCACTGGATATTTTCACATTTTCTGACAATGCTTTGTAAATCCTAGAGCCGGCTGTGCATGAAGGTATATCAGCAGTTTAAAAATACTAATATACTAATATACTAAAATCTAAAAACCAACAACCATGCCAAGTCATTTAAGGCCCTTTTCGACCCCATTCTGATGCCTCAGATGTCTTATTTTCTTCCTATAAATTATATATTTTGGAAAATGTAACATTTCTAATTGTAGATCATCAAAAATCTAGGAAAATTCTTCCATGCTCATTTATATTCGATCTACTCCCTGACACTTTTTTTTAAAATAAAGTCTTAACATGAAGGTAAAAACGACACCTTATCCACATTACATATCTAAGGTGTGGGATTAACCGTAAAGTTATCTTGATCTTCCAGTTTTCCATTCTGGTAGCTAATAAAAAGGTGCCTTTCAGATTCAGTAATCCATAGTTAATCGTTTCAATGAGAATTTGCCCATTCATACATGCATCATAACTGGGATGACCAAAGTAATAGCATAACCAAATAATTATTTTGATTTGCTCTGCCATACGGAACTCTCTGAAGACAATATTCAAATTGCTAATGAATTTGGGAGCATCTGTAATGGGTATATGAGTCTGGGGAGGATATTCATTTTAAGAACACTAATCTGAGTGATTGGCAATTTGCTCCATCTTTGCAACTCTTTTTTGGACTCAAATCTACTATTTGAGGGACAGCTCAATTTTTAATACAATATATATATTTTTTCTTAATAGTCCACTGAAATAGAAGATAGATAGCCTTTCGGGGCATTCATTTTAGATTAGTTTACTTTGAAGAGATATATATGACCAGGGTCATTCTTCACTGTCAGACTCATGATAACTGCATATCTCGTTCCTACTGGTAAGCCAGCTCCACCAACAACAACCTCCAGTTAAGCTGGTAGCTGAGCTATTGTTTCTGAAACAACTTGTTTGATCTCTCCTACACAATCCACTTCTTTCACATTTTGACACACTGGGCCGATTGATTTACTAGCTGGTCCAATTTGGTACACAGAAAATTTCTTAACTTATCTTCATTTAACTTATAGCACATTTACATTTGTTTTTGTGCATCTCTTATCCTATCTCTTATTTGTGTATCTCTTATCTATATTTTACCCACATGAATTATAACCCCATTTACATATAATATATTACATATGATATGTAAATAGGTTCGTTACACTGGAGCACCCTTATCCTGTGTTGTTTACAGTTCTTATTTGCAAAAGATGGTTGGTACATTAAAAAAAATAGTGATTATGTAAAATCATTTAAACTTACAAGAAGGACAAACAAGATTATTACAGCACTGACGCCAACAATGGTCTACAGATCAATTTCGCAGAGCAAACCGGTGGGAGCCAAATGTGTAACAGCTTATTTTGTACACATATCTGTATAAATGATTTTAAAATAAATCTTAAAAGTTTCTTAAAGTTTGTCAGCTCTGCAAAATATTCAGGCTACAGCTTGTATAATTTGTGTACGTTTGCTGTGCCCTCAAAATACCTCAACACACAGCCATTAATGTCTATTAATGTCATTAATGTCCAACTGCTGACAACAAAAGTGTGTACACCAAATCACCCTAAGTGAAAATGGCCACATTGTGCTCAAAGTGTCAATATTTTGTGTGGTCACCATTATTTTCCAGAACTTCCTTAACTCTCTTGGGCATGGAGTTCACTAGAGCTTCAAACGCTGCCAATGGAATCATCTTCCACTCCTCCATAACAACATCACAGAGCTGGGGTTTACTTTTGTGAGATACTGTATATATTCCCTGAGGTGAATCTGCACCAACATATCTTACAATATCTACTGAACACTATGTGCTTTATATAAGTTGAACACTGAACACTGACATGGTCCACTTTTCATTTATTTTTTGTGAGATCAAGCTTGTCATATAACATTTCCTCAGGCAAAGTACAATATCAAAATTATAAGCATGAATAAATAAAAGTGTGCACCCAAAAACCTATTCCCTTAGAACTGTTTCAGTCTACTAGCAAGCATACAACAGTAATATTAGTATGTGCTCTCATTAAACATTAAAGGTTAATAAAAATAATTTGATCATAAAGTTGTCTTTTCTAGAATTATTTTGGGACCCATCAGGCTTCTGGTACAGTTCATTATTTCAACTTGAAAGAAACTCAAACCATAATGCATTTGTTCAGAAATAATCAGGCTCCAAACTAATGTAAATTAGGTAGAAAGCAGTTTTATTTGATGTTTACCTTTTGTAATACATGCACTTAGTGACCATTTTAGAGACACTTTTCCTTTTATCAAAGGAAATTAAATAAGAGAACAGACTGCAGCAGCATGAAATCAAGTAGCAAGTTCTCTGTGTAGCAGTTAAACTGTGAATCCCATTTAGAAAGGGAAAACCAAAGCAATCTTACTCTCTCTTTTTCAGACAAGGCATGTTTTTTTGCATGCCAGACTAACTGGGGCCAGTATTTCAAAAACTAGTTGTGTGACTGAGGAACAATATCCTGTGGATGTAAATAACTCAGGAAAAAGGTATCAGAGAAGGATGTCAAGAAATGTTCTGACTAACAGGCCGGCCAAACAGCAGTTGAGCAGCACTATTGCTGTCTAAGGGAAACTGAAACGTGAGTTCAGTGCGTAAAGAACTCAAATATTGCCTGCCTGAGCAGTCGAAAAAAACACTGATTAGTCAGATAAATCCAGATTTCAATTAACCACGATGATGAGAGAGTCAGAATTAAGCACACACATGAATCGATAAACCCTTACTGTCAGGTGTCTTTGTTTGTTTGTTTCAGTTTTAATGCCATGGATTACCTCTCGGCTTTACACGTGGCAGTATTTTAGTGTGTACTATATTTATAGCAAAGTCACAGTTGGTAATTAATTCCAGCTCAGTATCCTATGGGTGTTTTGCTTAATGCCCTCCGGTATTTAGTTTACTCCTATTTGTATTTGCTTCATTCAGATCACTTTGTTTTTCTGCTTTCAGTAAAACAGTTGTCACAAAGGGTGCTCTCCCTTTAAGAGGTTCTGTCGGGCCATGTTCCTTGATCAGATTAAATCTAAGCAAATTGTTTTAGAGGTTAAAGGAGGTCCAACACGCTAATATATGGATGTTTCTAATAAAATTACCATTCCGTGTATGTTCTCTATTGCAACGCTTTTGCTCACTTCACTTGCTTTTCCATTACTACTTAAATTCAGTTTTATCAAGGCACTGCCATATATCGGATTACTGTTCCACACAAACACACAATCTACTTATTATTACTGCACAATAATATTGATGAAATTACTGATATTATTTGCACAGCTTTACACACTGCACTTTTAGCATCTACCTCTGCTTCTATAGTGTTACTGATCTTTAATACTTGTGTGTGTATAGTATCTAGTATGTGTAGTTTTACCTCGATGCATTTAGGTCTAGTAATTATTCATTATTCTTTAGTTTTTGCTCTTTTTTTCCATTATCACTGTACTGGTGAAGTAGCTCGGGAGTGTTTCATTATATGTGCAACCCTGTACTGATATAATAATAATAAAGTTGAATTGAACTGATCTGAATTAACCAGCAGCATAGGGTACAATGTATGAATCACACCTTAACCACCGTGGTGTCCTAATTAATGTACTGGACTATGGACCAGAAGATTCATAATTCTTGAGCAAGGCCCTTATCGCACAATTGCTTTTGATTTTAAAATAGTATTAAAAATAAATTACTCTGCATAACGGTGTCTGTTAAATGACAAAAATGTCATAAAAATATCATCACAACTGCACATTTGTAGCAAAAGTGCACACAGCAAAAGTTGTATTTTATTCATCATAAAAAGTTTAACACTGTGTATAAATAGTAGTCAAAAACCTTATGCACTATATATTTACATTGAGGTGACGCAGTGAAGTTCCTTTATGGCCATTTTGGAATGGAATGGCTGACACAGAGTATTTAATGTTTTGCCAAATTTAAACACTTCACTTTTAAACAAGTTGGGCTAAATTAACAATGTGTCAGTTTTGTGGGACTAATGATGATGCTGAGGACCCAGCTTGTACTGTGATCATTTCAGATTTTCATGTCAAATTTGATTTACCCCCATTCAGTAATATTTGCAGTTCACCTCCACAGTGCAGCTGACTCTTTAAAAAACAATAGAGAGGCAGCAGGCTTTGCTCCACTTCAGTGCATCTTACCATTATGCAATATTTTGACCAACAAAACCTTTACTTAGTCTTTTATTTTTTGCTATTTTAAGTCTAACCAAATTGGCAACCAAGCACCAGTGGACCAGAGTATGAATTCATGTGGGGCTTTCAACATCAAGATCAGATGAAACGTCGATGGACTGCCCTGTCCGAGGCCTCTGTTGGTTGCTGGTTAATTACAGGTCAGGCTCCAGATTCCCCCCTTTGTAACCTCATTAGCTAGTTTTCTGCTCTTTTGCAGAATACCGTGGTCCATCTGACACCGTGCACCCAGAGCTCCAAATAGCTGCATATCTTATTTTTCATCAGTAATTAAATGGTTCAGTCCCAAACTCTCTTTGTGTCTAATAAAATTTCATCACCATACACACACACACACACACACACATACATATACATACGTATATATATATATATAAATGAGAAATTTTGAGATTTATTCTTTTTGTTATCCTGCTGGAAGTAGCCTCCAGAAGATGGCCATATGACATGGTCAGTGACAATGCTTAGGATGGCTTTTACATTTAAATGATGCTCACTTGATATTAAAAGAAATATGCCCAAGAAAATATTCCAGACACCAACACACCACCTCCAGACAAAAAACGTTAATATAGGCAGGATAGATTTAGTTTCTCACCAAATTCTGACCCTACCATCTGAATGGTGAAATAAAGACTAAAAGTCCAGGTGGTGTTTTTAGTCTTCTATTGGCCAATTTTGGTGAGCCCTTACCTTTGGTGACCACAAAGTGTGATTTACTACTGTAACCCATCTGCCAGTATTGATGTGTTGTGCATTCAGAGATGCTATTCTACACATCTAGGGTGTAATGAGTAGTTAATTACAACAAGGCATTTTTACTCAGAACAGTCATCCACAGGATATTGTCTGTCTTCAGCAAATCTCTGTACAATATACTGTAAATTATATAGATGGATATAGAATATTTCTTGAATATAGAAAAAGATATTGTGAGAAAATTAGGCAAATAATTGCCTTTAATTATTCCAACAATACAAATATGTGGGGTTCCTACAAGTCCTGAATTCCATTGTACTTGTGGGGTTGGGTGGATAAAACGCAAGGGAAGATGAAGCTGTAATGTTGGCTGAAAGCGAGCTTCCAGGTGCATCCTATTAACTGCAGATAAGAATAATACTATTTTTAGGTCGTCTTCTGATGTCAAGCTTAAATCATTGAGCTGCACAGCAACAGTGAGACATCTGAATGAATCCTGAGCTTTGCCCATAAACAAGGGCAGCAGCCTCTCTCCACATGAGCTTTATTAATCTATAATTTATTTAACCTCAATTATGCATGTGCTTACAATAGGCAAGCTTTCAAATGATGCCAGACTGGAAATGATTTCTGAGACGCAGAAAGCAATGCAAATAAGCTTTTAGATTGTAATGTGGGAGAAAAAAAAGCTTAAGATTTTACAGGTATTCTTTAATCATTTCCAGAAGCAAAGAAGGTTTCTTGCGAACATCAAAACATCCCATGACAGCAGTTTTAATAAAATGATTTGGTAACTCCGATATTGAGCTTGATAACTTAATAGATGTATTATCTTGCTTTCAAAGAATTTCTCTGGGGTTTTTAAGGAGACATTCAGTGCTACCAATGTGACAGCAGGTCATGGTGCTGTATCAACGGAAAATCAAATCAAATCACTAGTTTTTGTAAGGAGTGAAGATTGTATTATAAACACCATGCCCAGCCGTAGACTAAGTGCAGTAATATGACCTGAATGCCCAAAACAGTGAGCCTGAAATGATGCGTAAATCTAATCTTTCAAAGCATTCCAGAAGGTTTCGAAGTCTTAGGACTCATTAATGTGTAATGCAGCGATGTTAGCACTAAGCAGACACAGCATAGCAGTTTTAGATACACATATCCCTAAAGGATGCAGGCTACTGCATTATTTATAGGTGTTACATCAACGTTGCAGACAGCAGCGAGCCACTGGCCCAGCACTTGAAGTGATGCCAGACTCCAGCTGTCTCCCAGCAACATCCTTTGAACTGTTGCTATCATTCACGTATGGGGTAAGTTTAAAATGCACTCCATTTTACCACAGCTATCGATCATTCACTTTGCTGAACTGCTATTTCTATCAGCCGACATGCCTTGGCCTTATATATAGTCCATTTGCAGGAAACCTGGCGCACATTTGCCCTTCATTCTGTTTTTTTAAATGCAAGTAAAACTTGAACACACATTTTCTATACTTTTTATTTACAGATGTAGTCATACCTAATAGTTGGACTTAGTTTTGCATGCTGATCATGGTGGTTCACTGGACTTACAATCAAAAGACTGAGTTCAGTCCCACCAGAACTAAGCTGTCATTTTTGTTAATGAATATACACTCAATTTCCTCGATGAACCTCCTTGTTTTTATGTCCCTTGTCAATTTTATTAGATTCACTTACCATAAAGAAGCACTTTGTAGTTCTACAGGTACAGACTACAATTCATCAGTTTCTCTACATAGTTGTAAATCCCCTTTACTTTGTTCTCTAAACCTAAATGTATGCCGTATGTCGGACATCAGCTTATGGGCAAAATCTTGAATGATGGCAACCCATTCTTGCATAATCA
Organism: Parotocinclus haroldoi; assembly: GCA_034779995.1. Lineage (NCBI taxonomy): Eukaryota > Metazoa > Chordata > Actinopteri > Siluriformes > Loricariidae > Parotocinclus > Parotocinclus haroldoi. The sequence goes on from JAUZST010094229.1 coordinate 33,834, forward strand.
GTGCTTGGAGTTTTTGTAGTTTCTGGGTTTTTGTTCGTCAGCCTTCTTTTAGAAGGATTGACCACAGGTTCTCAATAAGAATGAGATCTGGGGAGATTCTTGGACATGGACTCAACATGGCAATGCTTTATTGACCAATCCACTTAGTTATCACTTTTGCCTTATGACATGGTGCTACATCAGGCAGGAAAAAGGATTGTCCATCTCCAAATTGCTCTTGGAGCATGTTTTGATTACATGACTTCTTCATGGGAAAATTTAGCTTCAATGTTGGCATGGCACAGGACTTTTCTTCTCCATACAATAATTTTTCCAGATGTCCCAAATAGTCTGAAGGGGCCTTCCTCAGAGAAAATAACTATACCCCAGTCCTCTACAATCCAATCCCTATGCTTGCCGCAGAATGTCAGTCTGTCCTTGATGTTCTTCTTAGAGAGGAGTGACTTCGTGACACCAAACCAAACCACCTTTCGAATGCCTTTGTGGTGTATTCGGATGCACTAACACTTGCCCTGTTCCACTGAAATTTCATTGCTGCATCCTCTTTAGGAGACGGTCTTGACTCTTGCTTGACTTCCTTGGGCACCCTGAACCCTTTTTCCCTGCAACTGAACGACGCTCTTGATGATTCGAAAAGTGGTTGGTCGGGTGCTAACTAACAAGCAGCAATGGCCTTGTCTGTGAAACCCTTTGGATGCAATGCAATGACGACAGCATGTGTGTCCTTAGAGGTGATCATAGTTAACAGAAGACAACTTAAAAAGCACCACTACCCCCCTTTAGAGCACACAGTCTGCTGTTCTAATCAACATGACAGTGATATCAGCTGTCTCGTCCCAATTGGCCTTTTCTACTGCGCTATCGGGATCATCACAAAAATTATATTAGCAGGCCATTTTGCAGAGACATCTCTTAAAGTGTCCCTGTAGTGTGTGGACTGGATTTGATCTAACATCTTCAGGAATAAGGTTACATTCATACTATTCATGGGCAAATTAAAGTAAACAGGAAACCAGAGTACCCAGAGTAAACCAACTTGAACACTTAAGGAGGATGTGCACACTCCACACAACTTTTCTTTTTATCTAATTTTAATTCCTAGCCTACTCACTTGTAGCTGATTTACCATGTTACCGAGTTAGTTGGTTAAATCCCCTAGTAAACTAATTCACAGGAAGTTCTACACTATATTAGGTATCCAAACAAACGTAGTACAATATGAAGGTAACAAACACTCATTCCTGTTTGGCCCACACCATGCTCACAGTGGAGCTCAGAGTTTGTTTGTTTTTTTTTTTTTAACCTACATTTTACCTACCTTTAATCGCCTCCTGTCATTTGTCTTTATGGCCCAGTGCACACTGTCATACACAGTGCCAGATTTTTGTGCCATATTGAGGCTATTCACTTCGGTTCAATCTACTACATAATGACCTCTGTGAGGTGCCATTCACCAAGCTTCCTGCAGCTCCATAGTTCCACGCTGTGCCTATCACGGTATTGCTGCTCTTACTGGCATGTGCTTGTACTGGGCATAAAAGGTCTATAAAGCCCCAGTTCTATGAGCCAACACTGGTGGATTATCAAAGCCAGATTAGAACTCGGAGCCTTCTGACCCACAGCTACCATTTAAAATTTACAAGTAATAAACAATTGTAGCATTGGTGAAGATGACGATGCAGTGGAAAAGTTGCTTGTCAGGGAGCACTTTGTTGAACTTGTCCACCAGCAGCTCTCATGTGGGTAAACAAAGGTGAAGGTAAATTGACTGAAAAGAGCATTTCACTCACAATAGGTAGGCAGTGTAAGCAAAAACTGAATAATAATAATAATAATAATAATAAGTACCATTTATATAGTGCCTGACTGATAGCCAATGTGGTTTACAGAGAGACTAACATTAAACAGTAAGCAGAAAAATGAAAACACTGAAAAGAGGAAGGTAATGAGCAGAGTTTTGAGGAAGGAACATGAGATACAGTTATGAATAGATTGTGGTAATGCATTCCAAAGTTTCAGGGTCAAGTTATCCCCCTAGCAGTGGACGATCTAAATTTTGGGACAGACAGGCAACCTGTCTGCATCATAGGACCTGTGAATTTGGACAGGGCTGTAGGGACATATGCACAAGACATCTTAATGAAAACACAAATAATAACCATAACCATAACACCTTTATAAACCACAATACTAACAAATAAACCCAGCACGCCTGAACTGCAATACAAATTAGGCTAGATTACACCAAAATTAGATTACACAGCAGAAGCGAAGTACATGTGATGATGCATATGATGCATACTGCTCAAAAAAAAATAAAGGGAACATGGAGTTACATTGTGCTGTTTAAGTGTTCCCTTTCTTATTTTGAACAGTGTATATAATCATGGCAAACTTATTGAAACTGACAAGCAGTTCTTGTCTTGTCTTAGTTACCGAAACTGTAATTGATGAGTAAAATTCAAGGTTTATTCCTTAGATTGTTACACAGGCAGGGCACAGATTAAAGAAAACATCTGATTGTATGTTATACTTTCTTCACAATGAGCTAAAACTATTCAGAATTCTAATTCACTGTATCCCTTCATCCCAATAGCTACTGGTTGAACATTGGGATCACACTGCTGTGAAATGTTCATACTCTGCTTTGATTTTTCACTATTCATTAAGCTCACAGACTTCACTCCACCCATCAAGCATTAAGTGAATCTAGCAGATTTCTCCCCAGGATCAATAGGAAGCGGGCTATACTTTCAAACAGGAATAAGTAGGTGAGGGATGCGACAGTGGTGATATGTAATTTCATAGAACATTTTGAGAAGATCACATTGTGTCCAGAACAAAATACATACATTATATATATAAATATATACATACATACACATACATTTTTTTTTTCTTTGTTACAATTACCAGATCCAGGAGCTTGTGACGTTAAAATCAACCAGTTGTGATGGAATGGAGGCCAGTCAGAAGCTGTGACAGTGCAAGCCCTGCGACGTATGTCTATCCTGCAGTCTAGTTAGGTTTGAGACCACACTGTGACCCTGCCTAAGAAAAAGCATGTTAAAACCTTTTTTTTTTAATTTAACCAGCCAAAGTTGAATGACAGATTTGCATTTCCTAGTATAATTTAATACAATTGTTAAGACCTCAGTCATAAAGGTGAACAGATTGAGTAGATGGCTGTGAAACAACACATACCTGTAGTGGCATGGCAATTTTAAAATACCAAACGTCTTGCTATTCTAAGACGCTACAGTCACATTTCAGGCAAGGCCTATGGCTGTTGAAAAGTTTAAAAAGGTACACATCCTTACCTTCTTCTGACTGTAAGGTTACCCATGCATGCCTCAAGTTACATGCCAAATGAATATTCCACCGATGGTGTGCTTCAGACTTAGTATTGTAGTATGTACTTGTGACATATGCTACATGGTGGCAGTTGAACATTAGTGCTCTTCAGAAGATGTTCTGAGTGACATTTTCTTGCCAATCTTACCTTCCCTGGTGTAAAAGGAGGTTTTAAGAAGCTGAACGTGTTCTTTGAAACTAGAAATACCTTGTATGCAGTGACACCTCGGTGTGCGGAACACACTGATTGTATCTTTTATCTTTAAGCAGGGTACATGGGCAGAAACGCCAGCCTGCAGGATTACAGACTTACTTTACCTAGATCTTTAAGCTCTGCTCTCTAAACCACAATGTACTTTAGTTCCAATCAGATACCCATCACATTTTTATAAGTTTTAATGTCTGTCCTAAAATGGTGCCATAAATAATGCTTCCCAACAAGGAAACGGTTACTTGCATACCAATAAAGACTTAATTGGCCACATGTGAGCACATTTTACCTCAAGGTAACGTAACGCTCGTTGCTCATGCTGCCAGCAGCTGTCTTTTTCGCTAAATATCAAGATCTGCTGTTTCTAAGGTAATGACAGTGGCCATATGTGCAGGGAAGTCTTTTAGCAGTCGTCCAACTCCCTACATTCATGCACTATCCCTACAAGACACTGACAGATCCTACACATTTAACTAACATAAAAATATAACGCACACAAACACTATGCATCTTTAGCCACAGCTTATATATTCAGCAATAAAAATAATAACATACCCAGGTTAACCTTTTCCTATATTATGACCTACCCACTGCCCCAGACTGAAATTTTCAGCTAATCTTAATCTGGCCTGTGGGGGTACCCCATACACATTTATCCATTGGCCATTATTATTCATAGCCCATACCAATCAATAAGGCTAATGGCATCTACTGAAGTGTGCGCTACCTGTTGCTCATTATATACTGCCTTTATCTCAGCCCCTCCTGATAGGGCTACTGGTGCCAAAGGCATCATTAGATATGTCAAAACATTTTCACTAGCAAAATTGTTCTTACATGTAACTGGAATGGAACTAAATGTAAATATTTTCCATTTGTTACATTTCCTCATTTTGTCTGTAGACTTAATGGAGACTGTAGAGTCTGTAGACATAAAACAAACATTTTGAAACATTTGAAATTTTTGTAACCAGTATAGTTGCAGTTGTTCAACGTTTCATATGCTTTTGGCACTCACAGATATATTGGACATTTGCATAAATAAATTGCCAATGAAATTTTTTTGTCTCGTGATTAATTGGGTTTTTGTCTACTTATGGGACTTTTTTTTTTTTTTTTTGAAAGTCTGATGATGATTAGGTTACATTTATGCAAAAATATAGACAATTCAAAGGAGTTCACATACTTAAGCACAACTCCATTATAATTAAAACATTAAAATGTTAGAAAAATCAACAAATTCTAGTAGGACAGCCCAGTCTTCGCTCATCTAGAGAGACTTGAAGTCAAGGGCCCCCCCGCTTCGCAGAGCTGGGATTTGAACTTGCAACCTTGACACAAACTGACCTTTGATGCTTAAAGCTGCTTTATTAATGCATTATTGTAGCTATTTATGCAGCGCGTCGAACCACTCTAGATATGTCAAGGATGACTGATTCCTGCATATTTCCAAATAACCAGAGGGAATAAGTTCTATAAATATTTATTCAGCATTTAACGGCAGTGTGGCTAAATGTACAGTGGGGAGAGGTCACTAGTGAAAATACTCATATAATGACCCAAAACACAAACTACATCATCGAGACAACTTTTTAAAGACCAAAAAAGATCAAGAGTGCTGACTCCCATGAATTAGCTCCATAGTCACCCGACTTTGACCCCATTAATCATTTCCAGGGCATCGAAGACAGAGAAAGCCAAGCATTTAGTAACAACAAGATGCTGTGAAATCATGCTGGATAACGCTGTAGAAATAAATCCACCAGTGTATTTGGATGGAAAATGAAAAAGCACCCTTTAAGAATAAGTGGACACCCTAAGCATGTTGGGTTGTATTTGCATGCATGCACAGACTGAGAATGCATGTTTAACATAACTATATAAATAAATTAATACACACAAAAATACGATTATGTTAGGATTATCAAGTGCATGTACAGTGACTACAGAGATGGCTGAACGCATGTTTGTATGCAGGTTCCATGCAACGGCTATTTGGTGTGGCTGAGATTGCTTTCATGAAGCCGCAAGAAGTTTCACATCGAACAGAAAACACAAGTCTGACCAAGACATGGCTTAACACTATAGCTCTGTTTCTGCATCAGTACAGAGACATGGCTGCTTAAACTGATTTATGCCACTATTTATTTTTTGCATTGTTCCTCCTTTAAAAGCCATCATGTCTAACCATTGCTTTGATGAGTCATGCATGGAGTGGCAGCAGCTATCAGACGTCACCAGTCATCGGTCTAGGACTAACATTTTGGAGCTTGTTTGCTATTGCTGTCACTTGGTTGTAATCTCAGCAGCACTCACACAACGTTCAGAAGCAGGACTGTGAAGCATGAAGGCAAGAAATTGCTATTCTGAAACGAGACATGCGAGATGGCAGAAGCCTGTTTCTAAATGTACGTACGTCTGGGAAAGAGACTAGTGCAAACATTTGTGAGTGTGGCAAAAACAGCGGATATTTGTACAAAAGAAAAATCACTCAAGTGTTCCTTGGATGGTCCACGTTTAGATTTGGATTTTTTTGGGGTGACTCTAACCTCTGACTACAGAGCATTTGTGTTTTAAGGTGGTGGCTTATTATTTTTATTGCAAGTATCAAAGTTCATGTGTATTCATTACTGAGTGAGAAAGCAATATCAAATATAAAAAGTTCTCATCATGCAGATTTTATTGAACAGTCATGTCACAGACAGAGTTACCAACCCTCATAAGGACTATTGTACTGGTCAGGATGATGCGAAGGCCACTCAGACACAGCTCTGCTCACACAAATTTTAAAAATACACCACTTCAGTTCATGGTAAACAGTGTGAATTATTTCAAATGCATTAAACCCAGAACACACCAGACATGCATTATGGCTGATAATTTGTACACTAGAACTAATAACACTCCTGTATATAATCAAATGGTGTTTGTTGTATTGTTGTTTTGACTTAAATGTGTCCCCAACATCCATAACACTGTTGAACGCACATGCACGCACAAAGAAAAAGACACACAGCAATTAAAAGTTTACTTAACGTATATATGTATTTTTTTTCCATGCAATACATTACTGTTAAAGTAACTATCTAGAAAACTGTACAGAACTGATGTAGATTGATGTGTATATATTTGGTGTTTAATGTACATTCATAATTGGATAATATTCTGTGGGGGAAGCCTACGATCTGGACGTTTGTGTGGATAATTCTCTGATGTGTAACACCCACCTGAACATCATTAGGGACCAGGTGGTTTTGACTTGGCACATACGGGCTGGTCTGTATAGCACTGGATACGGTTTAAGGTTGGAGTTAGGTTCGGGTTAAAGTTGGGAGTAGGTTTAGGGCTACATAAGGCCATGTATAAGGGTGTGTGTTAGGGTTGCATTTTAGGTTAGGGTAAGGCTTAAGATTAGTCGTAGCTTTGGCATTACTTGAATACAATAATAACTTACTAAGAGAAAGACCCCAGAATTATGGTAAAACAAAATGATGTTTGGGTCTTGTTCTATGATTGGCTTTGCATGTTTGGGCTTTGCTGATATAGTTTTAAAATGTATAGTTTGAACATGTAGTCAATTAAAAGTGAAATAAAAAATCATATATTATTATTATTACTACTACTACTACTCGTGAGCTTATATTTTAATCAGGTTAATCCCATTATCCTATGATTATCAACAGTATAAGGGTTTTGCCAGCAAGGGATTCAGAAATCTGCCTTTTAATTAGCTATTTGCAAAGACATGAATAAAGCACATCGGTAAAACAACAGGAAAACCATCCGTTCAAATAAATGGCGCATGTCGCAGTAAAACCAACAGTGAAAGCAAACAGTGGGACATTTTGCACCTCAGTGCGACCTCCAACAAACAGTGATTCATGCTTTCAATCTGTGAATAGTGTGTGTAGTGTAACCAGTGAAACACAAATAGGGATTTAATATAAATATGGTAAATTGAGCATTCAAAAAGCAGATATCCAAAAGTGACATGCTGGTACGCGAGTCTCCGAAAATTTCTCTCCCCACCGTTTCATATAAATGCACCATCAAGTGCGTCAGAGCTAGCAGAGAAAACACTGAATGGAACACTACCATCTAAACAGCATCCAAAGCCTGAACAGCTCTGAATCACTCCCTGCTAGAAATACAATGGCCAGGCTGCTGTTGTAAATACCAGTTCTTAATGAATGCTCAGTTAAATTAAATACTTACACAACACTGTCACTCCTCCGGCCTGGGATTGAACCCGGGGTCTTCTTTAAGGCAGTATCACCTTTTAAAAACTATAAATATTTCAGTAGGTAAATCCAGCACTGCACTTCTAGTAGGAAGTCACAGCACTTGGCACCTCCTTATGTAGGTCAATGGTGGTAAGCACCAGGAGTACAACTTTGCCACTTCACATCTCTGCTTGGCAGAGCAAATTGCGACACCTAAAGTATCAATGCACAATAAAGACTCTAATGTAGTTCCTACATATGCTTAGCAAATCAATTTTTATGAAAATAAGTTAATTGAAAACTGTTCTTTTTCAACCATTTTTTCTTCCTAAATTTCGCCAGCTGTTTAAAATCTTAAATTTAAATTTAGAGAGTTAATTCTAGACATTTTTATTTTTTATTATAATTTGTTGTAATCAAATATATAAAATGATTACAACAAATTATAATTTTAAAACAGTCTGAAGTTAAGTTTGTTCCTAGCAGAAAAGCTATTTAATATTAAAACAAGTCAAAAATTCAACCAGGGGTGCCCACACATTGTGTTCACACATTATTTGCCCGAGCATGATAACGATCACGATGCTACTGTTTATGGTGGATAAGGCACACTTGCACAGCATAATGGTTCAGTGGGTAGCACCTTGACCATCAAGGTCCTGGGTTAGATCCCTGGGTGGAGCAGCCTGGGTCCTTTCTGTGTGGAGTCTGGATGTCCTCCTCATGTCTGTGTGAGTTTACTCTTTGTTTAAGTACAGAGTAATCATGCCGGTCAAACAAACTGCACTTTGACATTCAAGCACCCTCAAGCACAGTAAAAATTACGTAGTGCAAGTATACCCTTAGAAACACCTTTTGTACTAATTCATGTCTTTACATTGAAACAAAACTGGAGTACCTGCATATAAAGGCTGGGTCAGGAATCAAAGTAAAGAACTCTGGAGCGGTGAGCCAATAGCTCTAACCACTATACCCCCCAAGGGGAGAAGAAGAGGGAGTGAAGAGCTCAGAAGTAGGATTTGTCAGAAGTAAAATGACTCACATCCTATTCGTTAGTAGTTTAGAGTTTAACTACTGAGCCAGCATTGTCATTCAGGACATTTCGCAGACATTTTACTGTAACAGTTAAACATTAAGGGCCTTGCTCAAGGGCTCGACAGGAGAAGTTTGACAGAGCTGAGATTTTAACTCCAAGTTAAAGTTCATATAGGCTGCAAGCCTTTAAAGGCCTTTTATTCAGAACGCTCCATACAATATGGCCGGAAATCAACAATGCGCATCTGCTGAGTCGTTAGAGCACACAACTACACAGCAAGGATAATAACCAGAGAAGAGCTCATCATGACTGTGCAGATCTTCACTGTGAGACTTTTGTCGAGGGATTTGGTCCACAAAACACTTCTGGCTCAGCTCTATTTTAAGACATTCAGCTGAAGAGTCATATTCAGATTTATGAGCACTCAAATGTGTTTTGACTGCAAAGATGTCCATAAACACGCCTAGAAAAAAAGACAACTCCTCTTAGTCGCTTGCAGTAGGGCTAGAACCTGTGAATAAGTAAACCGTTTTTATTGGGGACCAGAGTCAACCATTTAAAATGACTCCCAGGGGTTCTCTCTTGCTCCCCTTTTTTTTTTTTTACTTGGAAACCTCTTTCAGCAACACCAGGACACTGACTGATAAACCGGAGATCCTTTCTGAATTACAGCTCCCTCACAGGACCCACGTCTCCAGCCGAGCTTGAACATTATCACAAACTAGCTCTCCATTTTAGCTCTACAGAGCAGGACTGCTCTAAGCACCTTCCTTTAGGCTGAGCATAAAGAAGCAGGGTGTCTACAGAGCCTCTGATGGCTTACTATACCGTGTTCTGCTGGAATCGTATTTTCTTTATTCATGTTAGTTCCAGTCATGTCATGTTAGTTCCATATTGAATGTTGTCTGGCAAAACAAAAGGGGAAAATGTCAATATAATATACAGTTCAACATAGCTAGAAGAACATTTCAGGCTAATATATTAATCATGAAAAAGGTGCAAGTGAGTGTAAAAGAAGCAGAATATTTGCAGTTTTTTTTAAACGTGGATTAATCCCAGGAGAATAATCTGTAACAGCTGTGGTATGCAAATATTTCACCCTACATCATATATCACTAAACTCTTGCCTACAGCTCCATAAGGAGACTTTGCCAGCTGGATGTAATTAAATAGTAATACAGGTCAAGATAGGTAATGCACACTGATCTGAGTGGAAAGAGATGAAATCACTTGTTAAGTAGGCTGGATACGTCAACATAATTCAGTTTGATGGTTGCATTGGTAATGAGATGATAATTACAGAGATAGTGTTTACATTACTATACAGTAAGTGTAAGCAATGTTTGAAGCAATGAGTTTACAATCAGATTTCTACTTTACTCTGCTAATATTCTTATAAAAGATGTGCTAATAAAATTCTTTATTTTCTTAAGGATATATTGCATTTCAGAGTCGGCGGCTAGTTGCAAATTAGCAGACCTTGTAATCATGTTTAATTCTGTACATCTACATAATTAATATCACACATCTACACTCTATTTGGTTACATATGTGTGCATTTGCAGACTACGATCAACATCTTAAAATCAGATTAAGAGTATACTTGCACTAAGAAATCTGATTGCTAAACTAAAACCCAGCAGTGTTCACCAGATTTCTTAATCCGATTTCTAGAATTTAGCTCAGATTATGTTGTTCACATGACCATTTGAATAATTCTTTAACTGCAGAAATCAAATCTTGATTGCATTGTTAGATTTATGCATGCTTTTGAGCAACATTTACAACTTGTAGCAGACACCCTTGTCTAGATCAACTTGATCATTTGTAGTTTAAGAGCCTTTACAACTTGGCAGAGCTGAGGTTTAAACTCCAAACTTTGTGACCTGTAGTCCAAATCTATAACCACTGAGCCAGAAAACTAAACTAAGCAGCTGAAGGTTGATGGCTTTGCTGAGCAGCAGATCAGTGGCAGCTCGGCACAGATAGGGTTTGTACTTACAATTTTCTGATTAGTTCAGAACCTTAACCACTGAACACCAACTCAAACAGACAACTGAACTGATGTGGTGAAGTTTAAAGGCATTGCCCAAAAGCAGGTAAGGGGCAGCTTGTGAAAGTTCTCACAATCTTCTGAGCAGCTAAGAACCTAAAACACTGAGACAGCACTGTCCCAAATAATGTATTATTACACATTTGCAAAAGGACACTCACACAACCTTGGGCTCGCAGCCTTAACCATTAACCACTGAGCCACCAGTGTTCAGTGTGTTTTTATGCAAGTCATATTATTTGTTGGCTTCTTTAATGCCGCTGTCGGCATCAGTGGCCATTTCAGCAACACACAAGGTTATATCCATAAACAAGATTTGTCTTGTTTTAGTCTCAAGACTAGTATAATAACACACACACACACACACACACACACACACACACACACACACACACACACACACACACACACACACACAC